>SNQJ01S0127336.1:26015-40414 GCA_010110895.2 Picea sitchensis | reverse complement strand
TAGGAAGCTTACCCAACGAACTGGTGGTCGAGTTGAAGAAGAGAAATTTCCCAGACCTGATCTTGAGCAGAGACAGATGCAAGTTTATGCTTGTTGGATAGAAACCAACATTAGGAAGGGGAGGGGGATGAGGGACTATTTAGTAGTGAAGGGACTCCCTTGTGTAGAGGAAATCCAACTAGGAAGGAATTTGGGAAATTATTGGTGGCCCTGGATTAAATGGGTAAAGGGAATTTATGTTGTTTCCTATTAGTGAAGGAGAGAATTTGTCAAAATTATACCTATAAACTGTGATCTATATTGTGATATTCCCTTGGTGGTATCATGGCCTGGCATGAGGTTGGACTATTGTATAAATAATAAGTGCAGTAATGCCTATGGTTTGGTGGAAAGGCCTTCACCCTAAGTCAGTTGGTTGATCGACTATTACTTTGAGATAGATAAGTGTTTATAGTGTTCTTTGTAAACATTTTATAAACGAATGTTAATCATTTCATTTTTATTTGGAAGGAATTTTAATATGATGAATGGATGTTAAGTTTGAAACTTATTTATTTGTTAACAATCACATTAGAAGGGAAAACACCCATTTTTTTTAGATGTGAGTAGCCCAATTTTGGGGCCTATGATCCTATGAGATCTATGTGATTTGAAATGGAATGTTTGTAGGATATAAAACCTTGTTTTTTGTTTTCCGATAGGTATTACCGCCTTTGTTTTAAGTGCATGGGTCAATGGCATAAAACCCTTCAATGGAATCCCTATTAATAGTGGGAGAGAGGTGACGAGTTTATTCACCCTGGGAGTGAAGTTCCCCCCTTTTGTTTCTCTTCCCAAGTCATGGAAAATTCCATGCTAGGTTTAAAATTCCTCTCTTTTATATTTATTTTCCCGCATATCAAACTAGAGGATTTCATATTGTAGATCTAAAATCAAGAGTGAATCTCGACCCTTGGTCAGATATTGGGTAACAAATGTGCCATGGGACAAGAATAACCTTGAGTCTAGTAAGAATGGTTTGAATGTGCGATATTGAGTGGGAGAGAGATGTTGATATGTCAAGGATCCAGAGTGAGAAGATTTGGACCGTAGATATTGACCTAGACCTAGGAAGTAGGTTGCATCTAATTCTTTTTCTTTTTTTTTCAATTCTATTTTTTTTTTCCATAGTATCAACAGATTGTTTCAAACATTCTCTAGTTGCAATGTGCAATTGTGAAATTTTCAATTGTGAAACTCCATCAAAATTAGTTATTGACTTCCATTTCTCTAATTATTTTTTATTTTGTGTATTCAACTTTTAAAGTAATATTTTTTTTGGAAACTCGATTGTAGGCCACATGGTGCAAAGTTACAAATTCCTCTTCTATAACCTCTAGTTGTTGGGTGACTATGGCTTCAACAATTTCTCTAGTTTCTAGTAGTGTTTTATCATACCAACTAGGTTTTTCAATAATCTCATCAACATCCATATCTCGTGGGCTTTCTTGGATTCCAGGTATGCTTAAACTTGTTTTATTTGTATTTATTTTTCTCTTAAAAAAATGTACATTGTATGATATTTCTAAAGGTTTTTCTTGGGTGGGTCCTTATTGTTGCAATCGTATGAAACTTCAGCTGATTTTTTTCTCATCTCAATACCACTCATCCCAGGCTTCATTATCAACAGGGTATTTTTCTGGGAAACACTTGGTGAATTAAGGTTTCTATATGCTACTTCTCTACCATGGAATCAATAACTTTATTTAGTACTGATCAATTCTTCCACGTCATTAAAATATTGGTCAACCATAGTCTGAGGGGGGTCTAAATTATCTCTACCTCCTTGAAATTGCTCAATTTGGGTGAAATATGAAGAATAACCAATTGATTCCATATGTGTAGTGAACATATCATTCAGGTAAAAACTCTCAACAAGTTCAAATTCCTTTAATTCGAGTTGGTCAAGATGACCTGGAAGCTCATGCAGATGGGTTATATGTTTTACAATGATTTCTCCAATTTTCCAAGGTAGGGGTATGAACTGCATTTTTCTCTTATCGTTGAAGAAGCGGGCCTAGGTTTTATATTACCTGCACATTTACTCAGAAAAAATCTTGTCTAATATGTAAAATGGGAGAAGGAAAGGATTTTCTTCACCTCCAAATAACTTGACAATGATAAAATACTCAATAGTTTTGAAAAATCCTTTCTCTGTGAGAAAGGTGGTGACTTCAAAAATAGTATTGACGTACTAGGACCAAAAACCAATTTTTTGAAATCTGAAATGAAATTATTTTGAATCAGTTAAAATTTGTATTGATCTTTGTGTCTTTACAAAGGAGAATACCAAGCGTAAACTAGTTCCATATTGAAATCAATATTTGTTTCCTTTAGCAAGTCCTCAAATACCTGACAGTAGGAAATGTTGAAAATGAGGTAAGACGTCATATATTATTTCCGATTCTTTTTCAAATTACTTAATTGGAAAGAAATTTGAGTTGAAATAATGTGCCCCCTAGTCTATGATGGTGTTTTCATGCAAAGAAAAACAAAGAATATATATATATTTTTTGGTACAGATGCAATGGATTCTAAACAAATAATTCAAGAAAATAATTACGCAAATTCCTTTTATGGGTATTTTAATGAATTTACCTCAATCTTGGAAAGATTTAGGGTTACTGCATGAGTCAGCCAAATAATTGTTAAGAAACATTTCTCCTCGTTTATGATATTTAAAAAATTAATTATCCTCTTTGCCTTTAAAACACATAGTGGATGTAGGAAGCATGAAAATTTTTAGGGGATAAATTTCTCCCATGGGATAATTCTCCATGATTTTTCCCCAAAAAATATTTTCCAATTTCCATCTTTTCTAAAAATGATTTTCCCAAATTCTATAGAATATAATTATTTTACCTTCAAAATCGCCAAAATTTTATAGAAACTATATAAAATTTGTAGAGATTTGAACATTTTTATGAAAATATCGCCAAACATTTTATAGTTTACATATTAAGGACTAGTAATATTTGCCAAGGTTTCTACATTTTCAAATAAATTTCCATCCTTAAAATTATCGTTGGTAGAAAGTTGTAGAATTATGGAAAATATTTAAAGAACTAAAGTAATGGGTTGTTGTCCTTGAAGTTGAATTATTCTTTTCTCCTAGTTATCAGCGCACCATTGAACAAACTCTCTGAAATATGCTACTTTTGGAGCACAACCTGCTAGAGCTATTCCTGAAGTCCAAATTAAGTTCATCTTTTTCTCAGCTAGAAAAAGGGCCTTGTAGTAGTTGTATGCCCACGATCATTGAAAATCTTGATTTTCATGCCCAAGTGTGTTTTGTGTATCCCCGCAATACAACTATTTTTTCTTACTTGACTTTAATTCATTTCTTTTAGCTATGGAAATAGGTGGTGCTACTATAAATATTTACAGGTTGGCGTATTAGTCCCTATTTAAGTTATCACATATAATATTAATGGTTCAATTGTCGTAAATATTATTTCAAGTTTACCATCCTACACGACAATATTTTTGAATTTATTACCAAACTTACGGGATCTTCGTTGAGTTAATAATGACATTATGTCTTCACAAATGGTTGTTGATGTGGAAGAGGAAAATAAATGTGATGGGAAGTGGTGATGTGATGTCATGAAAGATGAAAAGTAGTAAGTATGGGGGTGCATAATTAGGATTGAAAAGTTCATTATGTAGCATGCGGGACTGTAGAACTATGGACCTATGGACATACGAGACTAAAAGTCATGGAGGAAGGTAAGGACTACTGCACCGAAACAATAAATTCGACTAAGTATAGGAGGAAGGAATTATGTGGGCCATGTAAATGGGAGGTACATTTTGTCAAACATGGGATTGTAGGTTGGTAGGTATGCGGGTGTTAGGCACATGCCCAGTTCAAGAGAAAATCATGATATGGGAGAAATACAACTGTCAAGAAAAGTAGTACGTGGAAAGTAGACACACATGAAGGAAAAGCAACACATGCAAGATAGACGTGCATGCAGAAGTGGAAAGAATTTGAGGCACGCATGTAAGAAGACCTGGCCATGATAGGGTTAGGGTTTTTGTAAGAGAATGTAATGGTCGGTAAGACAAAAACATGTATACGTAGGTACCTAGGAGGCCTAGGTCGAGGTTATTTGTTGTTGTTCATCGGGGTTCGTGTCTTGGGGTTGGGTTTTTGGTTGGTCATTGTTACTATGTGGTTCGAAGGAAGAAGGACTAAAAATTCGATCTGTGTTGTAATTTGTTGAGCTGAGGAGAGGAAATAGGTTAGATATTGAGGGTTAGATCACAAGCTAAGGAGCCTAGTGTGATCTAGTCCACCTCATTTTAGATCTCGACCTGCTAGATGGATAATTGTAGTGCACACGATGTTGTAGTTTTGGAAACACCATAATAAAAGAGAAGAGAAGATAAATATTTTTTGACATATCCCAAGAGGGGTGAACCAAGGTAGTTCATGTGTTATGTGATTGAATATTGTGTATTTCCTTTACTGCCAATGATTAGATGTTAGACAAATGTGTGAATGATTAGTTAGATTTTCTATTTTACATGCATGAGTAAGAATGACAGGGTATTCAATATAAGCAGAATTTTAAGTAACAAATGAATATCACAAAGTTTAATCCCATATCCCTGCACATTCCTAGGATATAGGAACTTGAGCATTGCAGCCACCAATAGAACTATCTCAGGTGAGACTGCGCACTGGACTGTGTGTACTGTGTTTCCTTTTGGGTTACCAGAGGGGTCGATAGTTTTAAAGGGTTTTTTTTGGAAACCATAGTAGACCTGAACCTGGGTCAGCCAAATAAAGGTAGCAAGAGGGAAGCAAACCAACAACGGGGGTGATAATATGTAATGAAGTGGTCTGCATCCAAAGTAAGAAAAATGGCTAAGAATTATAAGGAGTGATTTTGGGGTTGAAAAACTAGGAAGTGGATTATGTCGAATGCATTATTTTGGGTCTAGCGACTTAAGAAAAAGGCAAATGGGATGGTCATTCATCCCACATCCACATTTAAAGAAAAATGGTTAAGTATGCGAGGGTAAAAAGGTGTGGTTTGGAGAAAAAAAAAATAGAAAGTGAAAAATGTAGGCAACATAATTGTGGACCTGCGAACCTAAGGCCATGTGGGTCTAGGACTTGTTTTACTCCTGCATAACTAAAAAATGACTAAGTATGGGAAAATTTTGAAAGGAAAAAGAAAATTCTAAGGAAATCCTAAAACATAAGAAAATAAATAAGGGATAAGTTAAAGAGATGTAAGTGATCCTAAATATTGATCACGAATGTGGATAAAAAATGCCCCAAAAGACTTGTCAAATCTTGAGGAATTTTATTGAGTAGTGTTGGTCCCCATGACTAATGTTGTCTTTTTCCCTAAATGGCTCTATTATATGAGTTTCAACTTGGGATAAAATGCAAACAAGGCTATGGATGGAAACATTGTCGATTCTATTGTACTCATTTACAAAGAGTAACATTAGGGGAATTATTCTCCCACAAGTTTCATTTCCATAAAATTGTTTTCTCATAGTGATCAACCTCCATTTTAGGGCACCTTTTCAAACTAATGCACCATTTTCCCTCCTCGTTTTCCCTATCTTATTTCCTACTTTATAATAAAATGATTCTAAATCATACACCGAAGGCCATTATGTAAGTTTATGTGTTTCACTTTTTTTTAGGGTTTTCTACTGACTTGAGTTTGATTTTACATATTTCTTGAGATAACTAAGTCATTGAGAGATACAAGATACTAATTTTTGATGTAGAACTGCTTATTGTAGAACACTACAAGTTGTTGTAGAATATTACATAATGCTACAAGTCATTACAAAAGTTAAAATCATTGATGAAACAATTGTTTCAAAATGTTATAGGTAGTTGTAGGTCTAAATAGAGTTGTTGGATAATCAATAACATTGTCTCTAGAATGAGGGCCCAAGTGTTTTAGCAAGATATCAAGGATGAAAAGAATAATGTAATACCTTGGTTTTGACCCCTAGAATGTATTGAATAAGTTTATGTATAATTTATAAATGCATGGTTATAATAATGGGAATCAAGCCATGTGATATTAAATAAATGACCCTATGTATAAATCATGTAAATATGTTATATGGATTTTTAGTGTGGACCTAAAGGTAAATTTATTTGTAAACCACTGTGGATATTCCACTAGAATAGTTCATCACAACAGATCTAATAAAATACCGAAATATTTACTATTAAAGTTATTTTTCCTTTAGATCTCTAGAATATTTAGTTACTGGTATTTTTTCTTATGAATGAAATAGATAAAATGAGGAAAATAGAGAACATTAAAATATAATCACACCATCCACAAATAAACACAAGATATTACCTTAGAAACCCAATACGAGAGAAAACCCAGCTAGAAGGCCAGGTTGCTCTGCTCTCTTTTCTCTAGTATATAAATGTTGTAAGTATAAAGAAGGAGGTTCTCTATATGTATTTTCTTTTGAACCATGGCCTATATGGCTGCTACAAAATCTCTCCTCGTCTATTATTCTCACAAAATACCACTTTCATATGTTTTTCTCAGCTATGGAACAAGATACAATGCAAAATAATGGAACCCCTTCTTCTCCTAGTGGCCTAATATTTAACATAGTTGTTATAATGTTATTTTTGTTGGATTACTGAGAGGGGGGCTGAATCAGTAATAGAGAAATTTAATCCTTTTTAACAATAAAATGTAAGTGTTATATCAATGTATCATTATCATCCAATAGTTGCAGAGTAAATAAACAATGAACAAATGAGCAATAATACACATACATAGTACACCAATGTTTTTACGTGGAAACCCAAGGCGGAAGAAAACCACAGAATGGTTTTTCTTATATGTATTTAACAATAACAGTCATTGAAAGCACCAACTTCCTTTGTTTTCCAGCTTCAACATGAAGGAGTATCCAACCCCCTATTTTCTTAGGTTACAACTTGAAGGAAGCTCCAACTCACCATTTATTTGTCTACAACCAGAAAGAGACTACAACCCCCTATGTTCTCCGACTACAACCACCTATCCTTGCCCCATCCAACCTCCATGAAATAAAATTATAATGATGGAACCACTGTCACACTATCACTGTGAAATATACTGTTGTAAAACTGTACCAATAAACCTGTAATCAACTTGTACCATAAACAAGTGCATCAAACATGCACCAACGTGTACCAAACAACCTGTAATCATCATGTACCATAAACAAGTGCATCAACCATGTGCCAACCTGTACCTCAACTTGTACCATCAACAAGTGCATCAACCATGCACCAAATATGTACCAATCATGCATCAAATACACATAAACTATGACTCATTGATATGTACCAAGATCATCAACTATACACCTCATGTATGTGCCAACTCATCAACTACTTGTCTCAACCATGTACCCAACATGTACCTCAACCATATACCAAATACATATACCAATATAACCATCAAAATTTCTCTAGTAATACATCACACTATCCATAGCCAAATACCATAAACCTTTACATCAAACCATGTGCCACAACCTCATTGTTATACAACCTCTATATGTAACATACCTCAACCAAAATCCCTCATCAATTTCATCATCCAAATATGATTTGTAAATTTGTTATAGACCTGGTGTATATGATCACATACCTCCAAACCTTCCTTAAATTTAACAACAAGAGACTAGCATTTTCATCAAATTTTAATTTAGTCTCACATGACTAATTTTGGATTAGTCAACAAACCTAACTTGAAATAATGATAATTATGTACATGTCATGAATAAAGATATAAAAATAGTACACAATGTTCTTCAGTGTCTTTTATGAAAATCCTGTAGATTTCACTACTTGGAACCTCTCAGAAAAGGAGTTATAGCAAAAATGGCATACCTTGTTGAATTATGGTGTATTCTAGAGAGTGAACTTGTAGAGCATTCCCCGCACGAAATTTTGTTGTATGGATATGAAAATTGTACAAATAATACTAAAGATTGTAATCTAACCAATACATTTGGTCTTACTAAATTTGGATCTTTTATGAAGAATTTAAGACATTTTTACCCAAAACACATGTTTTAGACTAGTTTCAGGACTAGCCACAAACCATATTTTCCATGGAGTGTAAATAAAATAATACAATGACCCACAAGCATAAATTTTTATCACGACTGATTTGATATGTTTCCTCAATGGCCTCCCAATTTCACGGTCGAAATCATTCTAAAAAAAAAATTATTGCGAAAATGGTGAGATGACCTGTAAATAACATACCCTAGAAAGCATCATCAAAACAATTTATCCTCCCTTGAATTTCGGTCTTCTTTCATTCACCTTCCCTTTGAAATTCGACTTAGATATCCTTTGGTTACCTCAATCGCTTGTATATATTCAATATGCTCAAGTGTGATTAAAAATGAGAGACCCTTGCCTCTTATTTATACTTTCATGTAGCTTCCTCAAGGGGTTACCTTCTAACAATCTYAACCCACTTTCCTTATTTTAGGGCTAACCCACTTCTAACCACTTGTCCACTTAGTAATTTCTCCATTAACTTTGTTATTTAAATAATTTATTTTGTATCCACTTTGACTTATAGTACACTCATCACTTCACTTTATTATTTAAATTGCCTTCTAACCATCTTAACCCACTTTCCTTATTTTAGGGCTAACCCACTTCTAACCACTTGTCCACTTACTAATTTATCCATTAAATTTATTATTTAAATAATTTATTTTGTATCCTGCTAGCGGGAAAACCCCCCCTTTATCTACACCAGGGTTCATAATGTATGCATATCGATTAATCGTCTAAAATTCAATTAATTCTCTATACTACCCCAAACATACCAAAAATCATATGAAGAAAGAAAGGAAAAGGAGATCGAGTAACTATACCTCTACTCCCACGTTTGGTGATCACCTCCTCGTGCTTGGAAGTTCCAGTAACTACAAGCCTCCTCCCAGAGATGATCTGCATCCAAATATTGACAAACAAAGAACGACAAGCATGCTATTTCATATACAAGTTAGGGATAGATGTTAGAATGTCAAGTATAAACCAATAAAATTATTCAAGGCACCATGATTTGGGACAAGAAAATGTAATTATTTTATTAATTACATGAAGATTATACCTTTACAATCTAAGTCGGTCACCGTTCCGTGAACCTGGTCCAGGATCCTCTTCACCAAGCTCCAAGTGCACCTTCTATGAACTTTTCCTCTCAACCTTCTGATCTCTTCTTGGGAAGTGAATGGGTTATGATGGAGGAAGAAGGGGCTAATGAGGGAATGTTGAGGCAACTCTCACAAAAGGCAACAATATCTTTGGCAAGGAGGGGAAGTGAAATCGGACAGAGTTTCACTGTTCTTATGCTTAGATGTGAAATGAGACCCCAAAACCTCCTTTTATATGAAAAAAGGATGGTTATTCGGTTGGGTGACGGGATATAGTAGGTGGATTAATTGGGAAACCTCCAATAGCCCATCAATTTCAATGAATTCCTTGCAAATTTGTTTTTTTTGCAACTTTTGCAAGTATACACGGGCTATAATGGTGAAACATGTGTATGTACGCGAGTTGTAGTGGTGCAACAAATGTATATACGTGGGCAGTAATGGTGTAGGGTGCGTACATCTTCTAAAAAATGTTTCTTTAAGAAGAGCAACTCAACAACTCTTTGGAAAAAAAATGCAAGTAAGAGGGCCAAGGCCATGTATGCATGTGTAGAGAAATTTATGATTATTAAAGATGCCCCCTAATGTGTGAGGTCAGAAGAGCATCTGATGGCTGAAATACATTACAAAATATTCACCAATGTACGAAAACGAGTGAGCCCAGGACCAGAGTTCGGGAGGTTCCATCTGCAAAATAACAATTATCTCTCTGAGGCGGGCATACCTATGATCAGGATTAATTAAATCATGGTTTCCAATCAAATACACTGCAGATCCATGTCATATAACTATATAAAGTGTAGTTGTGAGAAATACACAACATGTCTACATCTCAAAATCAAATATATACAAATATAGTATCCATCTTCAAGAAGCCAGTGATGCCCTATGGTTGGATATGAGGACTTCATAGCTCGAGAAAAAACATCAAGATATTCAAAACTCATGTAGGAGTATAATGGGAGTGCATAACTCACTACCCTGAGGTCTTAAATGGCTCATCACAGAGGCAACAAGTTCTACACGGCTTGTGTATAAGGCATGCTTCAAAGGTTCAGTTGAGAGAAACATGGAGCCGACATTAGGCCAAAGACACAGAGATGCAAATATGATTAAGAAAGACACGATGAGACCCCCTTCAATGTAATTTTTATGAGCCCAGAGAAGGTAAGCTTGGTATTTTTTTAACGTTTAGAGAGTATGAAAAAAAATAAAAGAATACTCCAAGGAGTAGCTTTTTCGAAGATAGTCTAGTCGGTTCAAAAAAGGGTTAAACTTGCACCAAAAAGACATCCATTCAAAATCATTTTAACGAGTGTGACAAATATAAGATCACTCGGAAATATTTTAAATTTTAAGGAGTCTGAAAGGAGATTAACTATGGACTCATTGCCTTTTTCTGAGTTTAGTATCCTTAGCCCGAAAAAGTATAAAATTTATTGAGGAGAACTCTCCCGGTGAGACGAATCTCTCGAGCATACCTTTTTCCGCAATAATATACAGGCTGGAAAAAGTGGTAAACTCATGCTAGTAGATGTTCTTGTAGACCAATTTAACGAGTGTGAAGGAACAAGGTCACTTGACGATCTTTTCAATTTTAGGGAGTCTGAAAAGAGCTTAACTATGGGCTCCGTGGGGGTTCCTTTTTCGTAAGTAATCTCCTAGGCCTGAAAAAGGTGATAAACCAAAACAATGAAGAATGTTCATTTTTCGTAAATTTAGTCCCTCAGGCCAGAAAAGGGGTTAAACGTACGCCTGGGAATACTCTTCTAGTGAACCAAAGTTCCTAGAGCATACCTTTATTCATACAATTGACCATCCAGACTGGAAAATGGGTAAATTATCATCGGACAGACGTGCCTTCAAATTTGAGTTTGACGAGTGTGAAGGGAAATAAGATCGCTCGACAATATTTTCATGTTTAGAGAGTCTGAAAAGGGATTAAAGAAGAATCCAGAGGGCTACTTTTCTTATTTAATCCAGACAAGATCGAAAATCATAAATATAGTCTCGTCGGATGTTTCTTTTGGATTTCAAAGAGAGCTTGAAAGATAACAAAGTGTGCTCATTTTGGGAATCTCAAGGGTGAGGCCAAGAATGATGGTGCATCAAATGAATGAAGCTCAATCGTGTAATCATGACAAGACTACCAAGGACTCTTGAGCCTTATAGTCATTACAGACAACATGGATGCCAAAATGTAAAAAAGATCTACCTAGGGAATTCATGTAAAGGTAGGCTCTACCACCTAATCACGACACTTCTAGAGAAACAATGAAGGTTCTGTGTCACACTTCAATGGGATTGATCATATGGAAAAATGGAAAAAAACAGCGAGATACAGAAAGTGGAGGTGAAATCCTAACTTATATGCAAAAAGTTGGAAAAAATGACTTTTACCAAAGTACATTTAAAGTGACCCATCCCCCAAAAGGTTACCAAACCAAAAGGAAAGGTGTATCATAACATCCAATAAGAAAATCGAGAACGGAACCAAATGATTTCCAAGCCAGGAAAAACAACAAAGGGGGTAAAAAAAGTGGCAAAAAGGGACAAAAAAGTCTATAAATAGAAGCTGACGGCTCATTTTTAGCATTACATTTTGAAAATTGACCAAAAGGAGAAAAAACCCCTTTTCTAAAGAATTTGATTGTGGGAGCTTCAGTGGAGGAAATGAACTTCCGCTCAAACCAAGTAAGTACAAATGCACCCCTCTTGCATTTCAATTCTTAATTTATTCATTTCCTTTTTTTTTTTAGGGGGGTGCGCTCTCCTAAAAAGAGTGGCCCTGCATGTACTTAGGATGTTCAAGGACAACCTGTGTATGTACTCATGAAAAAAACAATCTACCCGTGTACATACATGATTGTGGCCAAAACAACCCGCATACACCCTCAAAAGCTTGGAAAATGCAAGAGATAACTCCCTTTTATCTACCATGGAACAGGATGTATGTCCATTGGATGGAGAGGTAACATGAGAGAATTTATGCACTGGTCAAAGAGGATCCTATTTCCATTGCTACATTGAAACAATGTGGATTGTGGAAGTTCTTCCGGTGTTCGTTCATGAGGGAACAACCCAGGCTACTGAATGCCCTGGTTGACTACTGACATCCTAATGCAAAGGACTTCATGATAGAGGGGCACTTGTTGACTCCAGAAAATAAATATATCGACTTCCTGACTGGTCTCTCGAGGAGAGGGGAACCAGTCAATGTGCGGAATTTCCCCCCCGGACCTTTGAACATCGAGGAATACATTCGGATGTACTGTGAGGCTGACATTGAGAAGGTAGGTTCTCAGGTGCCAATTCACAATATCATGATTTTGTCTTTGAGAGTGATCTTGTTGCTTATTGGGAAGATTACTAGATCCACAACCCTGCACTAGGCTTCCCAGGTGCACATGCATTGTGTTATCCAGTGCCAGGAGGCATATATATTTGAATGGAGTATGACCATGCCCACATGCATGAAGAGAGAGTTGACAAAGTTTCGGCTACGTAGCAACAAAAAATTTGGGTTTGAAACCATTATTTGTTTGTTCTTCTTCTTCGAGAGTGCCCATCTTGAGTCCTAGAGAGACTGTGCAGGGGCATGTGGCCTCCTTCCCAACAGTATGCAGATGGGTATCATTGTTTCCATGATAGGGGGGATGGAGGACCATAGAGGCCTTCGACGACACATTTTTTTACTGGTGGGCATGACATATTATAGGGATAGAGGACTACCCCTATGCTGGAATCAAGTTTTCCATGCATCCGGACGTGCCCATGCCTCTTGGAGAGGAGCGAGAGATAGGTAACATATTTTTAAAGTTATTTAATTTTTAATTGTTTTTATATATATCATTTTTATGTGTGTATTAGAGTACTGACTTTCATGTATCTGTTATGTATAGATATGGGACCAGTGCGCTCGACGCACTTTGCGAGGCCTCGACGACGTCCTCGACTAGAGGCAGGACCAGCAAAAGCCGGAAGATTAGCATTTGCAGGGGGACCTCCAGTCGGAGAGGCTGAGAGAGTTTTGAGGTGGGTGGAGTGAAACCTCATTGCACTCAACCGTATAGTACCTATGGCAGAGATCGAGGATCTTCTGCATTCTATGTAGCCTCATGTAGTGGGCGTGCCACAGAATTGGGTCCAGCTCTTCCGACATTTATCCAACGTCGTCATTCACTATGGTAGGGCCAATAGGCCCCAATCTTATATAGGCTATAATTTTTTGTGCCAAGGGAAGCATTGTATATTTTTTAGGGCATAAGCCGAGCGATGTATACTTAACCTTACTTTTTAGGCGTTCGATCCCACCTATTTACTCATGACACTTTTGATATATATATATATATATATACATCTTATTTTTCTTTTGGATCACATTTTTTAAAAATGTATGTACATGTTTATGTGTGTGCTTATTTTTATGTGTGTGCAACATGCCAATCTAATACTTGATTAGCTAGAGTATCTGTGATATGATTAAATCTCCTAGGAACATGGATATATGTAATGTAATCAAAGTAACATTCTAAGATATGTACCCTAAAGAAACGTCGATGAAAAGTAGGATCATAAACACTGTAAATTCCATTTAATTGGGACACAACCAATTGAGCATCGAAGTAGACCTGGAGGTGAGAAATTCCATGCGACAAAGTGTCACAAAGAAACTTTATCACTGTGTTGTACTCAACGACATTCTTTGTGGTGTCACCTAGAGAAATACCTCTGGAAGATAGCAACTGCCTCTAGGTGTGAAAATCACCCAATTTGCGGAAGCAAGCCTTCGAGTGTGTCGGCTAGTGCCATCCGCGAACCCAAAGAACACATATGATTCACTTGACATCTACCAAAATGAAAAAGAAGACATAAATAACTACACGTCCATAAAAAAAAAAGACAAAAATTGTATAAGAACTATAGATATGTACAAGAAGTCACCCAAGTGACCAACCTAAGAGTAATACCTCTTGAGGTAGAGCGCATTTCTAGGCTCCGCCAAGGCATTTCCTTCAAATTAAACCAGATGGTAAGAGCCCTTATTTAAGACCTCTTTCACAATGAACGGTCCAAACCACATGGGTTTGAACTTGCCTTCCCCTAGGGGATCTTCCTCTTGATCATAGACCGGGACAAGATCGCCTTCGAAGAAAATCCAAGGATGAATGGAT
>SNQJ01S0127336.1:10505-21078 GCA_010110895.2 Picea sitchensis | reverse complement strand
TATGTTTGTTGGGATATCATTGGTTGACTCCCATAATTGAACGACATGACTTGGGTGGGGATTTCTCCCTGCGTCGTGTTCCAAGGATTTTGGAAGGGGATGCCCCCAGCCGATCCCATAGACATAGGTACTGAACCTTACCCGCGGTTCCATTGACCATGGAAGGGGTTTCCCCCGAACGACATCCCCTGTGAGGGAACTGATCTCTGCTAAGGATTCCAAAGCCCCTGAGAGGAGAAAACTCTTGTAATTTCCCCTTGTGTAGGAATAGTACCCTACACAGAGTTTTGTTGCCCAAAATCGGGGTTACCCCTAGCCAAGATAGAAGCCTAAGAAAAAGCGTTGTTCCAAAACATGTCGAACAAAGAGAATGAAATAGATCCCACTGACGTAGTCATATATATCACTATGAATTAATTGCAATTTTTCTTTAGCACACCAATCTTTACCTTTCTCAAACATTTCCATATGATGTTTACCAAGTACAAAACCTTCACAAACACCTTTAATGCAAGATATGGAAGGTAAGCCAAGTACCATTTTAGATAACATTTTCATTTTTCCATAATTCAAGTGACGTAATCTTTCATGCCATAATTTACTTTGTTCATCAACATGAGAAACATAAGATTAAAATGGTTGTTTTTTAATTGAATGAAAACCATCAAATTTAAGTAAATCATGATCAACAGGACCGAAAGAAACTACTTTAAAGTTATTTTTGAGATCTTTAAGAACATATTTATCTGTTCATGATTCAAACTTATACCCCTTTTTACATGTGCAATAAATAGAAAGAAAATTGATTAGCATGCTTTGAAGATGAAAAACATCTTCCAATGTACCATTAGAACTTTAACATTACCAAAACCTACTACTGAAAATTGTTTACCATCACCAACAAAAACTTTATGTGATGTGTCCTTGTCAATGTCATAAGAAAAAAAAAATGAAGCAGTACTAGACATATGGTTAGAAGCACCAAAATCCATAATCCACTCCACAGAAGAAAAATATTTACTTGTGTGAAAAGAATATGCACAAAGAGCAACCTATTATTCAACCAAGGATTTCTTCTTGGATTTAGCAAGTTCACATCTTTGTTTAAAGCAAATATTTTTAGGGTGGCTAGTTTTCCCAAAATACTGACAAAGATTAAACACTTTCTTTTTACTAGCATCACCACATGCATCATTAGAATAGTGTTGGGAAGGTCCTTTAGTATGTGATTTAGGATTTTTATTAAAAAAATTATTATGACTATTTTTATCATGTGTCATTAGAGATTTATTAGAAGTTAATTTTCGTGAAGCAATCAACCTTTCTTTCTCATTGATCAAACATTTACAAATATATTCAAATCTAGGTTTCATAATTCCATTTGACATTTCAATCGCTCTATTCCTAGTGTGTATGAACATGTAAAAAAAGATGGAAATTTTTGTTCTATAAGAATTACTAGGGTTGTATAATTTTTCGTGTAATCTTTTCCACAATTATTTAATTTTTCATTTATGGTTTTCAGTTCAACAAGAAAATATTATATCCATTCAAAATCTTTTGGATCTAACGCATGGATTTTATTTTCAAGGTAGTAAGCAGATATATTGTCAAATTTATCAAATAAAGAGGATAGACTTTTCCATACCTCAATTGGGCTATCTTTAGTCTCAATATGTAGCTAAAGAATATTTGAAATTGTTTGACCAATGAGCCATCTTTCTTGAATCATTCCTCCCATGTAACCATGTCTTTAACATAGGTAGGTTTCTTCTTGTCACCATTAACTGGTCATCATAGATTCTTTTTCCTGAGTATATCAATCATTTTTCTCTTTCGGGGAAGATAGTTAGGACCGAATAACACAGGAACAAAAGCTACTTTGGAAGTCATTGTGATAAAAAAAATGCAAACAAAGACAAGAATTAGATGAAAAGTGGAAATGAAATGAAAGTTTGTGTACCTAAGTAACTTACCCTAAATCTGAGTAAAGAGAGAGAACCCAAGTGAAATATTGGTTGTACCATGCATGAGGAAGGCAAGCCACAGTTGTACAGACTTGGGCGTACGCATAGAGAGGGGAAAATGCCCAGAAACCCTCAGATCCAAGAAAAAATGGCCTCCAAAGTGTAGATCGGATGCTTGCAAAATCAAATTGCCCTATAACTGAGTAGATGAAACCTTTTCACAATTATATCAGCCTCTAATTGAGAAAATCAGACCCTTACATAGCTATATTAGCCTCCAAACATGGAAATCGGTCTACTATAAGCAAGAAGACGGTCGTATGGCCTGCGTGGAGGGAAAAAAACATCCAGTGGTTCAAAAAACATTACCCAGCAAGTAAATCGGCCTCCTACATGGAAAATTCACCCCCCTCAGACGACATATCGACCCCTCTCTTCTACAAATACACCTTCTTTTATGCAAATTGAACTCTCTGAAAGTAAATCATCCCATTTATGAGAAACTCTTCCCTCTATGACAACAAATCATCTTATTTCTTGGTAGATCGACTTCTTAAACAATAAAATCACACTCTTTTTCCTACAAAATGGGAAAAAAACATGACATGCGGCAAGAAAAATAAAATCTGTATTGAAAATGGAGGTTGTACGTTTTGTACGAGTAGTAGGAAAGAGGGATATTGGCATGATTAGATATATTGTGAAAAATCCATCACAAGGAAAACAAATCACCCAAAACGGCCTCTCGAATCAAAATTTATGAGCTTTGGAAGAATTGGCTAGGTTCAGTAAAAAAACTAGGCCTCTAAAAAAAAATAGGTTCAGTAAAATACCAAACCAAAAAAAACTTTAGGTTTGCAAAAAAATTAAAAAGACTTAGGCTATGCTAGGAAAATTAATTAAGAAATGGGAAAATGGTAGCCGTTTTTGACGAACTAGTAGTCGATATTGGCTAAAAGCTACATTTCAGAGACAATAGTTAGATCATATTTTAAAAAAAAAACACATAAATGTGAGAAATATGTAAGACAAGTGTTATGTTTTTAAAAAAAATCTTGATCTTGTATCCAAACTCCTAGATCTAAAGAGAAGGATATAATGGCAATGAGATCTAATAGCAAAACTATGAAAAATATAGAGAGCCCAAATAAATATGAAGAAAATGTTGTTGTAAAACAAAATTACTGGAGGTAGAGTATAGAAACCTTATTTGATACCATGTTGAAATATTAAATCACAATACGAAAGAGACAAAAAAAAAAAAAGGAGAGAATACACCAGATATATGTGGTAAAACCCCAAAATGGGGAAACATCCATAGGGAGGTATCGTCTACTTTATTCTTTAGAAATATCCAATATATGTGGTAAAACCCCAAAATGGGGAAACATCCATAGGGAGGTATCGTCTATTTTATTCTTTAGAAATATCCAATATTACACTTGAGAGAACCTCCATAAATGCTTCACCCTTTACAAACATAAAACTTTTCATTGTGTCTCATGGGTCTCTCTTACCTCTATTATATACAAAGAGATATGGAGGAATTACAACCCAATAATACATATGGGATAAATGTAATTTCATCTCTTTTTATAATGAAAGATAACAATAGATTTTTACTCCATGATGAATGTGGGACAAATATCTTTTAAATAAGTTTACAACTTACTAGACATTATTACCTTACAAAGTAACATAATCTAACACATGTACCTCCTCATTGCCTGACACTATAGAAATATCGAAATACTACACACAATCCATTATGTGAGTTCTACAAATCCATGGGGCATGATGTAACCAATTGTCGGTTGTTGCAGTTGATGAAGGAGAACATTACATATGCATATAGGATTCAAGAGGAGAATAAGGGTGGATACCATGGAGGATTCTAGGGAAGACAAGGAGAAGGATATGGAAGAGGAAGAGGTAGAGGATACGATGGGGGAGGAGGAAGATTGTCCATTTGATTCAACTATGGCCAGACAATCCACTTGGTGCATTTTTGTACCAAGCCTTGCATGTTGTCTGGATATTTCCATAGTGCAAACCATGTCATGGAAGATTTACTCGAGTTGGTGGCGAAGTGGAAAGAGAAAAGTGGTGATGCAACATGATGATTTTTTATCCATGCAAAGAATAGAAGCTAAAATAAGAAGTTGATGTACACATAGTAACCCAAGGAGGTTTTTGCACAGGAACCAACCTAAACAAATGAGAGTGCTCAAGAAAAAAATTGGATGGAAGGATCAGGAAAGTAGTGCAAGAACCTCCCAATTTTGATGTTGTGTAGAAAAAATAGTTCCTATGTGATGCAAAAAATGCAATTGAAAAGGTAACTATGCACAAGGAGTTGTGATATGCAACGTACGATGTATCTCGATGCAATTCTTACCTAGGAATTAACTCAGAGAACTAGATAAGTGAATTCTTGCATTTTTTTCTTAAAGTGTTGGGTGATCCTATGAGTACCAAAAATTTGACACGTTTTTTTATTATATGGATCAAGGAAGGTGATAATGAAAGTTTTTTTTCGGCCCCATTATCGGAACAGGATGTGTGTCATGTCAGCGAGAGGAAGTGCATGGGCAAAGAATTTAAAATTACATTCAAGTAAGGTAGATATGAGATGGAAGGTGTTATGTTGGACTTGAGTTCTAATGTGAACATATTGCCAAAGAAGTTGTGGGAGTTGATGGGAAAACCTAAGCTAGTGTTTTCTCCCATTCAATTTAGGCTTGCAAATCAGTATAGAATTCATCCCATTGGCGGGTTGGAGAATGTTGGATTTAACATAGATGGGGTAATGACCAAAGTAGATTTTGAAGTGATAGAAGTTATAGATGATTCAAACCCATATCCATCTTTTCTTGGAATTGACTAGGTGTTTGATAATAATTCCATCTTAAATTTGAGACAAAGGGAGGTGTCCTTTGAGATGAACACCTTGTGTGTAATTGATCCACTAGATCCGACCAAGGGTGACATTTATATTGAACTAGTGAACAAGGATGTGAAAAGATCGATTATTGAGAATATATACAACATCATAGGGTGCAAGGAGGATTACATGAACCCAACAGTGAATGCTAGATGATATAGAGGAGCATCTTCTCATATGACACTAATTCAAAGGATGCACTAACTCGATGGAAAAAGAAATTGTATGAAGTTTCAACTAGGAGATGTGCACGAATCACTAAAGCAGTGCATTGGATTGGATTCAAGCTATGTGACCTACCCTGGTTTGATGTGATAGGCTCGATGGATACCTTTATAGAACATATGGAGGACACTGTGCCTGGGAACCAAAGGGCCATGGATGCAATAGTGAATGGAACACTTGTGTGTCAATGGGAAACACATCACATAGACTCACCATACTAGGCATAGGTAGTAGACTACATCAGAGTAAGGTTATATCCTCTAACTGACTTTGAGTTAATAACCACATACAAGGGTACCAAGGATCCCTAGGAACACATTTGGTTATGTGAACAACACTAGACGACTAAGAAGGTTTCTAGAGCATAATGGGTCTAGGTTTTCCCACACTATGGATATGGTTCCCAAAAGTTAGTACATACAGGAGGAGGCTAGGAGAAAAACCAAGGAGTTGGGAAAAATGAGAAACCATTTCTGTGAAACATTTAATTTTACGTCGAATATCCCCATGTAGAGGTATATTGTATTGAGGATACATAATTTTATCTTCAATTAAAAACCCATAGACCCCATGCAAAAGGTATTCTGCACCTACCATAAACTGATGATGAAGTTGAATCAGTCAATGTAATACTAGAAGGTAGATAGTGATGATGTGCAGGAAGAGGACCCTCGGATATTACAGATCTAGGAAACATAGGGAAAGTGCACAGTTTAGGAGAAGGCTTCTAGTATTACTGTGCCAGATTATACACAATCACTAAGAACAAAGAAACATAACATAGGCACAAAGGAGGCACCTAAGATGGTTGTAATTGGTGATTATTGGGACCAGGAAATAGTGATGCAAGTGGTGGACTTGCTAAAAGAATAAAAAGACCTATTTTTAAGGAGTTCTTCTAAGATGAAGGGTATTGCAGGGTCCCTAGGGGAGATGACAATTCAGTTGAAAACAAATGCCAAAACATTCAAGAAGATACCATATCATTTGAACCCAAAGTATATAAACAAAAGGTGTGTAAGGAATTGGACTGCATGCTAGATGCAAGTATCATCGTCCCTATGGAAGAATCAAAATGTATCACCCTGATGGTAGTATATCCGAAGAATATAGGTGATTTAAGGATTTATGTAAATTTTCATAGAATAAATGCATCTTGCATTGTTGTGGGTGAGAAATCCCCCTATGGACTAGCATTAAGGGTTTTGTAATGCATACAGAAAATGACCTAAAGTCTCCTACTTCTTACCAACATCCCAATCATAAACCCCATTATTCATATGCAAATACAAGGTTAAAAAGATCAAGTTACTATACCTTAGTTTCTGTGTTTGATGTCGATCCTTTAACGTTTGGTCACTCCTTGACTGCAAATCTCCTCCCAATGCTGACCTACATCCATAAAAAGACAAACAAAGAACTCCACATGCATATGATCTATGAACTAATGGGTTATAGATTCCATCAAAATATAATCAAATTTAAACATTGAAAACCTCATATGGTGGGACGGGAAAAGTACTTATTTTTATTAATCTCACAACAGTAACTTACAATAGTGAGATCGACCACTTCTCCTCGAATCTGGTTTTGGGATCCTCTTCAACTATGCTCCAACTGCTTTTGTATATGCTTCTCTTCACACACTAGTTGTAAAAGGTTGGGACAAAGGGAATGTGAAATCGGGTAGAGTTTCTTTACAATTATTTTCCTCCAAATGGGACCCCTACCCCTTATTTTATAGGCTATAAATGGATAGGTATTTGGTTGAGTGACCAGATACAGGCAGTCAAACGGCTTAGGTAACTTACCCAAAACTGTGAGTTTCATCTGCAACTTTCCTTTTTTCGTTCTTTTGTAGGTATATGTGGGTTGTAGTGGGTCAGCTAGCGTATACACATGTGCAGTAGTGGAGCAAGGCACGTGTGCCTGCAAAAAGGGCGTTTTTAAGAAGAGTTGTTCAGTAGTGGCTTGGAAAAAGATGTCAAATGAGATGGCCTGATGCCAAGTAAGCATATATGGTGAAAATTAGGGTTATAACAGATGCCCCCTAATGTGTGAGGTCAGAAGAGCATATGATGGCCAAAATACATTATCAATCTTCACCAACGTATGAAACAAGTGAGCCCAGGGATCAGAGTTCGGGAGGTTCCATCTTCAAAATAACAATTGTCTCATGGAGGCGGGCATACCCATGCTTGGAATGAAATAAAATCATGGTTTCCAATCAAATATACTGCAGATCCATGTCATATAACTATATAAAGTGTAGTTGCGAGCAATACACAACGGATCTACATCTCGAAATAAAAAAGATATACATGTATAGTATCCATCCTCAAGAAGTGAATAAGGCCTGATGGCTAGAGATGAGGCCTTCAGATCTCGAGAAATAGCTTCAAAATATTCACAACTCGGGTAGGAGTGTAATATGAGTGTACGACTTCACTACCCAGAGGTCTTCGACGGCTTGTCGGCAATGGACTAGAGGATTTTGATGGCCAGGCTGAGGGCTTCATGTATTTCAAACAAAGACTTGATTGAGCTTTCGGGATGACTGGGCATGAGGGAAAGAGGCAATCTCTAGAGGGGTCGACTCAAGCTTGATAATAACTTCCCTTGGATAATAGAACGACAAAATATGAGACTCAGGCAGTGTGTTATTTGACATAAGTCTGCAATGCAGGAGGCAACACAAACTCTCCAAATTTTTGGAAAAATAATGAAACGGAGGAGAACACAACTCTATGTAGAGAGAACAACTTCCTAAGGTCATATTAAATCCCAGGTCTTGAAGAACAAATGAAAATATGTGCTTTGTCCAAGGGCAACTCATTGTGCTTCCAACAAAAATAAAATACTTTTCCCTTCCTCCTTTTGGGGTATATTTGATTTTTTTGTCTTTTTCAATAATTTCGAAAAGATTGAAGAAGAATAAAAGAATGCTACGTTACAAATGAGGATCGAGTGTCGCAAACATACTAGTTCCAAGAGCAAGGAACACATGGATGCTCAAAGCAAAGGGATATATGTAGGAAAAGGAAACTCGAGAAAAATCCTCCATGGGCCAAGGTGTCAAGACGCAGAGGCAGAATGCTACAGGGCTTGTGTATAAGGCATGCTTTAGATGGTTTAGTTGAGAGCAACATAGAGCTAGCATTAGGCCAAAGACACAGGTATGAAAATGCAATTAATAAGACACAGTGGTAACATCCTTCGATGTTGTTTTAACGAGCCCAGAGAAGGTAAACTCGACAGTTTTTCATATTTAGAGAGTCTGAAAAAGCATAAAAGGAGACTCCACTGGGGTACCTTTTTCGAAGGTAGTCTAGTCAGTTCAAAAAAGGGGTAAACTAGCACCAAAAAGACGTCTATTCAAAACCCTTTTAATGAGTGTGATAAAGACAAGATCACTCGACATTTTTTTCATATTTAAGGAGTCTAAAAAAAGATTAACTATGGACTCCATATGGGATGTTATTCTAGACCATTTTAACGAGTGTGAAAGAATAAGGTCACTCGACGATTTTTTCAATTTTAGGGAGTCTGAAAGGATCGTACCTATGGACTCCATGGGGGTTCCTTTTTCGTAAATTTAGTCCCTCAGGCCCGAAAAAGGGTTAAAATCATACCTAAGAATACTCTTCTAGGGAACGAAATCTCCTAGAGTATACCTTTGTTCGTACAGTTGACCATCTGGACCAAAAAATGGGTAAACTACTATCGGACAGACGTGCCTTCAAATTTCAGTTTAGCGAGCGTGAAGGTCAACAAGATCACTCGACAATATTTTCATTTGTAGAGGGTCTGAAAAGGGCTTCAAAGAAGACCTTCTATGTTTTGGGAGTCCTGAGGGTGAGATGAAGTAAGATAATTAATCATGTGAATGAGGATCATACTTGTAATCAGGCAAAACTAAAAAGGACTCTCGGGCCTATAGTCATTAGTGACAACATGGACGCCAAAATAAAACCAGGATCTATCTAGGGAATCCATGTACATGTAGGATTCTACCACTAAATTACGACACTTCTAGACAAGAAAGAGGGTTATGTGTCGCAATTTGGTGGGATCGATCCTATGGAAAAGCGAATAATACAACGAGGTGCAATCAACGAAAGTGGAAACCTATCTTACATGCACAAAGTTGAAAAATTGACTTTTCACCAAAAGACCTTTAAAAAGACCCAAATCTCCAAAAACATTCCCAATACCTAAAGTAACATTTATTGTAACATTCCATACGAAACTCTTAAACCATACTAAATGATTTTCAAGCTAGGAAAAATGACAAAAAGGTCCAAAAAATGACAAAGAAGGGGCCAAAAAGTCTATAAATAGAAGCTGGCAACTCATTATCACCATTGCAAATTGAGAAATTGACAAAAAGCCAAAAACACCCCTTTGTTAAAAAAAGTTGATTACATGAGCTTCAGTGGACAAAATGAACTTCTGCTTAGACCAAGTAAGTACATACTAACCCCTCTTTCTATTCAATTATTCCTTTATGCATTTAATTTTGTTTTTACGAGAGGCATCGACCTTTAAAAAGGTCAACCCTACATGTATGTGGGTTGTCCTATGACAGCCCGTGTGTGCACGCTTACAGGGTAAAAAATGCATGCATGCACACACAACTGTGTACACTACAGCCCACGTGTACCCTCCTTTTTGTGGAAAACAAATAAGAAAGAAAGAGTTAATCCTTCATGAACTTGTGAATTGCAGGATGTATGTTCATTGGAGGTAAAGGGAGCATGAGGACATTGATAATTTGGTTGGAGAGGATCCCGATGCCGTCATCGCATTGGCGCAATGTGGTTTGCTGAAATTATTCCAGTGTCCATTTATGTGGGCACAACCTAGGTTGTTGAATGCCTTGATAGATTAATGGCACCTAGATGCAGAGGCATTCGTGCTTGAGGGACAGTTGTTGACTCCAACAAATGAATATATCTACTTTCTGACTGGCCTCTCAAGGAGAGGGGAACCAGTCAACTTTCGCACGTTTCCCTCTGGGCCTCACAACACAACGGAGTTAATTGGACTCCATTGCGAGGCTAGTACCGACAAAGTGGGCACACAGGTGTCGATAAGCAAGATTTCTAACCTATCGGTGAAAGTGATAGTTCTACTCATTGGGCAGAGTACTGGATCCACATCTTTACATCAGGATTCCTGGGTGCACATGAATTGTGTGGTTCGGTTCTTAAATGCACAAATTTTTGACTGCAGCACCACCTTGCTGATATGTATGAAAAAACAGTTGACAAACTATCGAATGCGGGTGCACAGGAACTTCAGGTTTTGGGACTATTCTTTGTGATTTATTCTTCTTAGAGAGTACCCAGTCTTATCCCTAGAGAGACGATATGAGGGCACGAGGCCTCTCTCCCAGCGATATGCAGGTGGGCGGAACTATTGTCGTGACAGGGGG
>SNQJ01S0127331.1:45461-56392 GCA_010110895.2 Picea sitchensis | reverse complement strand
GTATCCTGCTCATTACAAGGGAGTAAAAGCGCTGGTCGATTCTGGCATTCACGGCATCCCTGAAATTTACATCAGACCCCTCGAGCAGCGCCCTGTGTTGTCGGATTCTTATCAACGTGAAGAGGATCAGGTTCCCATTATCGATCTCGCTCACCTTCAAGACGATGACGAAGGCCGAGCTGCAGTGGTGGAGGCCATCGGCCAAGCTTGCCAACAATGGGGATTCTTTCTGGTAATGCCATTCCACGTCCACTGTTGCTTTCCTTTTCTGACAACTGCTTTCGTTTTTTGACTTGAAGATTAATGATTGTGGGATTGCAGGTGACGAATCATGGCATTCCGGAATCCGCCATGGCAGAAATAATGAGAGTCGGGCGAGAGTTTTTCCATCTGCCGTCAGAGGAAAAGATGCGCTACTTCTCTGCGGACCACAAATGTCTGATGCGCTATGGCACAAGTTTCAACATTAAAGAAGATAAAGTCCTCAACTGGAGAGACTTCATCCGCTACTCCTGCAAACCTCTCGAAGAGATGATGCCCCTTTTGCCAGACAAGCCCACGGATTTCAGGTAACAGTTCCCTAACCTTTTATGAATGGCAACAAACAATATAGATGTAAGTGATACATCACACATCAATACTGAATTTGAATTCTGGTATGTATCTCTAATCTTGACAGGTTGATATAAAATCATAAAAAAATAAAAAATCCTATCAATTCATCATCATGAGTCTAAATTCCACAATGATAAATATACTAAGGAATCATTGATGGCCTCTACCCGTTTTATGGGCAAGGGTCGCCACTCTTCCTTTAGAAGCAATAGGTACTAGGGCTAAAGTGAAAAGTGATGGGGCTGAGGTGGAAGCAAGAGTGGAAGTGAAATGTCATTTTCTTGTTGCTTGTCTTTATGGAAGTAGTGGTTGTAGAGCACTCTCAATCTTCTCCTCATAAGTGTTTGTATTGGAAGTAGAACATTTTCCCATGCTTCTGTCTTTGTGGAAGTAGTGGTTGTAGAGCACTCTCAATCTTCTCCTCATAGGTGTTTGTATTGGAAGTAGAACATTCTCCCATGCTTCCTCTTATCCCCTCTCAAATGCCTCTAGCACATCGACATCCTCCTCCAACCACTCAAGTGCCTCCTCCATGACATGCCTCTCAACATCCAATCAAATGACCTATGTAAAAAGTGTTTTGTCAATTTGACTTACCCATAGCTCGAGATTGTAGTAGACAGATACCATGTCATTAATCCCTTGGGTATCTAACCTATATGAGGGTCATATTGTAATTAGAGGGTGGAAATTATAAAATAGTGATTTATAATAAATTAAAGGCTTAATTTAAACATTTATAACATAATTTCACTTTTTGGCATTTATTTTTTTCAAACATGCTCTAGTTGAACTCACACCCTAAAAAGATACAAGTTTCACTAAGCACCCGAATGGAAAGTTTATATAAATTTGACACTCTTCTATCATAGTTTGTACACCAAACATATACAATGAATACATGACAAAAAAAAACACTTCAAGTATATTACATTGTGTAGCAAATAGATATTAGGAAGGAAAGTTAAAATTTGAAAGTTTGAAACAAATTGAAGCTTACTTGGCATCCTAGTGGTCTTGTCTTGGACAACCATGTCATATCCAAATGTCCTAATGGCCAACCTATATATCTCCATTTGTTTGGAAATATTCAAGCATTTTAATGGGAGTCAGTTGCATCCTTTGACACATTGGAGGAATCCATCCATAAGCTCAATATTCCTTTTGCATGAATGGGAAAACGGAGAGTATTTTTCCATGGCTCATCAATAAACTTGCATATCTTGGCTCATTCAATGAATCCATCCTCTCCCTTGTCCTCATAGTACATATAGAAAACTTCATTGGCCCTATCCATGGCCTCATAAAGTTACCCATTATGGGTTTGTCACCATCAACCAAGTGAAGAACCTTTACCAAAAGTTCACTAATGGCACACAACTATTGTGTTGTTGTTCAAAATTTCTCTTTGGTACATTACTCAAGCTATGGCTTGCCCATTTAGTTTACTATTGTATACACATGCATTCCACTCATTTGAAAGAAGCATTCTCTTCACCTCTAACATAGAAATGTGGAGAGATTGAAGAGAAATAAAGTTACTATCAAAAAGCATGATTGTAGGACACACCAACTACGCTTTCCCCATGACCTATCTGATGAGGCTAAGAGAATATGCATGAATATGTGTGTGTGTGTGTGTGTGTGTGTGTGCTCTTAGTCAATTCAACAATATCCTTATCCATTTTTTTTTTCCATTTTTGTCTAAATTTAACTAATTGCAATGGGTAGCAAAAAGATTCCAATACAAGATCACTTACCTTTGCACAAGAAACTTTCCAGCAGACCCTTAATTAGGAACATTATCCACAGTTAATTGGACAACATACTACAAACATTCATCCTTGTTGAACCCATCCAATAGGTCATGTAATAACTATACATATTTAATGGATTCAAATGTATTGGCAAATTTGATAAACATTGTCCCCTTGGGACAAGTAACTAAGATATTGAGAATGTTCTCTCCCTTCCAATTTTTCCAATCATCTGACATTAGGGTGCATCCTATGATCTCCCATGATTCTCTAATTTCATCCAATATGTAAGTGCATTTGGTCTTTTCCCCTTGAAGGAGAGGCCCTCTCAACTCCTCATAGGAAGGGCCATTGTACCTTAGGCCAACCTTAGGACAACCCAAATGAAGGTCCAGTTTAGTGAAAACCTATCTCGATGAATTTCATCCAAGAGATCATCAATAGTTGGAATGTCAAATTTGTCCTTAATGATTAGTTTATTAAGAGCTTGGAAATCAAGACACATGCACCAATTACCTTTTTTTTTTAATACCACAACCATAAGTGAATAATAAGGGTTGGTATTTGGATGTATGACTATATCCTGCAATAGTTCCTAAATGATGTTTTATGTTTCATTCTTTTGTGGAAAATGGTGCCTACAACGATGCAGATTGGGTGGTTGACCACTTAGAACCAAGGGAATACCATGATCATTCTCACAACATGAAGGTAGTAATCCATGGGGTGTGTCAAATACATGTTGATGTTTATATAGGATTAGCCACAAATTAGGGTGTATCTCCCATGGAAGGTTGTCCACCACTTGTACAGAATTGAACTAGGTAATAATGCATGAGTGGCCTTTCTTTAGTAGCCTCTCCATAAGATGAGAGAAAATAATACTCGGGGAACTAAATTGAATCCTTTTGAGTGTATGTTTCTTCCCTTCCTTAATGAAACTCATATGTAAATCTCTGAAATTCATTGTGATTGGTCCCAAAGTATGTAACCATTCCACGCCAAAGACTATATCACAACCACCCATTTCAATAGAAAACATGTGAGCTTTCAGATGATACTTTCCCACTTGAAGTATCACATTTTTTCATCAGCCTCCACATTTGATCACACCCCCATTAACTATCATAACTTGAAAATTAGGCATGTCAATGACTTAATAATGAGTATGGCCTCACCACTCTCTTATGAATGAAATTATGATATTCACCATTATCAATCAACATAGTCACCTTGTGGTTCTTGATACACCCAATCAACTTTAGAGCTTGCAATGAAAAAAGTAGATAAAGCATGGAGAGAAATTTTAGGTTCTTCAAAAGGAGTTTGTAAGGTTGTTACATATTGAGTTGGAGGCTTGAATCTTCAAATTCTTGTTTAGGAGTTTCATTGACTAGGATGTCTTTTGCGTCGTCTTGGGGTGGTGCACACATTTGAAATAATTTATGTTCTTTACATTTGTGCCATTTGAAATACCACTTATGATGATTATAGAAAAGTTGGAGGTGTTGGAGTTAGGCCATATAGTCCAGTGACAAATTTTAAATTATCAAGGGTGGAAAGTTGGAGGGGTTGGTACTAGTTGTCAAAGTAGGGTTACTATGAGTAGTCAATAAGAGTCTTTTGGTTTGGGCATTAATCACCATGTCATTTTATTTAGATTGCTCAAGAGGATATGTGTTTCATCAAGGGTACCCCCCTTTAACTTGAGAGTTTAATTCAAGGCCTAAAGTGGAATAAGAAATTTTCTTAGACATTATGATGCGAGAAAGAAAAATTTGGGGCACAACATACCCTAAGGGGACAAAGAAGACTAGGGTTTGGGATAATCTCCAAAGAAGCAAGGGAATTTTTTTTATCTTTTAGCACTCATGAGAGAAAAAGACTAGTTTTATGTGGCATTCAAAATCCCTAGTGTTACTTGTTATGCTTGTTGTGAAGAGGAAGAAAAGGAGACTTCTTGTACTCTTGAGGGATGAAAGTGTACCTACCAAGGAGGACTTTCCCGTGGTGATGCTAGCTTGTTGAGGATCTTCCAGATGGATTCCTAGCTAGGAAGAGTTGATGGCTACAAATTTATAATGGTTTCCTTAGCTAAGGTTTGGAGAGCTTGACTTGCACCATGATAAAGGTTTTGGAGAGCTTGAATTCCAAGTATCAAAATATTGTCTATTGGCAGATTTGATTTCAGCATATGTAATCTTTTAGATTTGGTAGATTCTAGCATATTCTAACACTTTTTGTTCATATTGATTTGACATAACATATAAGTAAATTGCTTAAGTGATTTAATGCATATATGTAAGACAAAAGGATAGATCTATTGATGTTATAATATGTTGTAATAAGACATTATAGATCCATTAAATGCTAAAAAAATGTGTGCGCTAAGGGTTGTAGTTTTGTGATATTGAAATACAGTTGAGTTGGGACTGTATTTATTTTGTTGGGTTGCCTTGTAAAATTGGGTTGAAGAGAAGTGAAACATTACTACTGCATATTCATATTTCAGATTCAACACTAAAGTTCAAAGTTCATAGGAAATAAATCCAGAAAACCTCTAGATTAAGATGAAATTTTTGAAAATGATATTTCACAAAATTTCTATACCTACTTCACCTCCAACGACCCAACACTCAAATTTTGAGGTCTGTCCATCAATATGAACTGCAGGAGCTTTATTCATAACTTCGTGTGTGGTTTTCTCATAAGAAACTAAGACTCAAATTTTGAGGTCTGTCCACCAATATGAACTGTAGGAGATTTATTCATAACTTTATTTGTGGTTTTCTCATAAGAAAAACAGGAAGGCTTAACGTCCACATTGCCTTCTGACTAAATTGCAAAAGGGTTTTGAAATGGCATGCATTTTGTTTGGTTTGTGCATAGGACTTCCATGTGGGTGTCAAATGCAGATAGGATTCCAAGGGCCTACATTGTAAAACAATGCGCACATATCACAAATATGGGATTTGTATGAAGAATGTAGGGACCACGTAGCATCTCTGGACTGACCAGATTAATAAGACTGAAAAAGTCAAGACAAAATCAATGGTTGCCATGGTTCTCAATGAGTTCTCAATGAGTTATAGTAGTTAATCATAGACATACCTGTATGTGTATTTTCAATTCACTGAACAATTTTAATGGAAAATTCTTTCAATCGTGTAATGTAGGTTCCGCATTTTTTTTTAGGAGTTTCAAGTTTGTCAAGGTACTTGACACCCGTCCAAGAAAAGAATTGCAGCTCAAATCTAGGTTGTTAAGAGTACTCATCCTACCAATTGAATTAGGGATATCTCCAATAAGTCTGTTACCCGCAACAACCAATTCTGAATATAGTAGGCTTCATCGCATATTTAAGTAGCATGTTGGTCAGCAGTTCGAAACAAAATAGTACATAGCCTCATTATGCAATGGGAAACAAGAGAGATGGATGACTGATTTACCGTATTGCTATTTGTTGGTCATCAGAAAGATTTTGATATGTTTCATCTGTATCTTGCCTGTTATATGTAATTTGTTTTAAAAAATATTTTCTTCTATGACCAAAAATTGTTTTCATAAGACTTGTATCCTCAGCTTCAAGAATTTTTGCAGCTTCTCCAAATATGAGACTGGTCTCTGGATACGATTTATCCATGACAAAAGGAAAGAAATGATAGAGAAGCCCCGTGAAACCTTTTGTAGTTTAATGTTTCCATTCTGACTCTGAAAATTTTGGCACGGATGAAACGAATTTTCCATGTTAGTTTCAGAAGAAAAGCATTGTTAAAATTTGTCATCATCTGCTGCCAGAAATTCTTTGTAAAATGGATCTCTAAATTCTTGGAATCGAAAACAACCCTTCTTGCAATAGTTTGGGATGTGTCTACCAGCAAAGGCGTAGCACACATTTTAACAAAGCAATTTGAACCATTGTCAAATCCTGAACTTCATCACAGCTGACCTAAACACGTATTAGATCTCAGCTGACCATACAAGTAGTTCATCAGATCTGCAATGTTGAAGTCACCATTCCTTTGCTTTTGCTTTTCATAGTGCAAGAAAAGGATCGTACTTCGCTTCTTTTTTTATTGGCATTTAAGATAGAAAACCAATTTTCTGCCCTCACCAGGAGACTCCTCGACTCATCACGAAGTTTGAAGAATTGATTTATATTCAACTACCTTTGAAGAATTAATTTATATTCAACTACCTTCTACGGTTCTCATAATTTCAGTGGATACGACAGATGAATTGACTTTTCTTGTTAAATCTGCACTGAAATGTGGCCAGTACATCGAGTTGAAGTATTCATGGTAGAATTTAGGAGCTGCTTTTGCATCAGGAAATCTATTTAATGGATACTGATCTTATAATCAAATGAACTCTGGGGAGACATTATTTCTCTCTCATCCAGAAGCTCAAGTATTGCAATACATCTCCATGGAGATGAGCTTCTATAATTTCAGGCTTCTTTGTAGCAATCTCGAAGCAGCCATCCACTAGTGCATATGCACCCTCAGGATCAATGATGTGGTATGGAAGTCTCCGAGTGTGCCATTTCATGCTCTTTTGAAGCGATCTTTCTAACTCATCAATAAGTGTGCCTATTGATTGCTTGTGAGTCATAGAAAAGTGGTTCAAGAGCATCCCAAGCAAACACGCCCTTTTCTAGGTGCAATAACTATGAAATATTTGAGTTTCTAGTAAGTAAATTTTTTTATCTTCTGCATCAAATATTAAGCATTATGCACCCTTTTCTAGTAGCAATAACTATGAAATATTTGAGTTTTTAGTAAGTAAATTTTTTTATCTTCTGCATCAATATTAAGCATTATGCAGTGAGCAAATTATTGGCTCACTGCTTTTTCATCCTATTTGTTAGACATCTTGTCTCCAGACATGCAGTGAGTAAACTAGCTGAGCCATATTCAGAGATGATGACATCTTGTCCCAGACATCTTGCCGTTTTTCATAGCTTATAAGTAGCAAGTAGACAAGTAGATTAATTTGTGGACAGGGTGGAAAATATTCTTCTATAGTTAAATCTCACAATCATATTCCATATTTTTTAATTAAAATACTGATTAATCTGGAACTTTTCAATAGTAATAAACATCTTTACTTAATAATGTATATTTAATTAAGTAATAAACCAATAATTAACTCGTTGCTTTAAGTAATAAATCAATAATTAACTCATTACATGATGCTTAATATTTACAATAACCTAATAATGGATATGATACAAAATATATATTGCAAAATTCACCATATCCTTGCACTCTGTACAAATAAAAATAAATCTTCTACTTTAAAACACCATCAAATCAATCGAATCACTGTTCATTACATAACATGACACATTCTACAATACAATGAACAAATTCTGTCGTTATTATTCTGCTTTAAAATACCTATGTCCCTTGCCTTCAGCTTTTCTCTCACAACATCAGCACAGGGTGTGATTATTACAAATATAGTCATACTTATACTTTTATGTTTGTATCCATTTCCATTTCTTAAGCTCCTGTCAAACGTAATTTTTTCATATTTTGTTAGTTTTTGATGATGGTGGGTAAATTTTTCATATTCTTTTTTGTTTTGATGATGGTTAATGTATTCATTCAAATAAGTTTTTTGAAATATCTTAAAATTATATTTCTATCTTCTAAGTATCACTATTTGCAATAATGAATATTACCTTCCGCACCAAAGGTTGATTCCCTGTTTCAGCTAACATATTCTTATACATGGCCGGAATTTCCAGGAAAGCTAGCTTCGAATTCACTACTGAAATCGAAAAGCTTTCGAAGACACTGTTGGCTCTGATATCAGAGAGCTTGGGTTTGAGCACCGAATACATAAACGATTTTTTTGGGGATCACTCCCAGCTCATGACATGTAATTTTTACCCCGCCTGCCCCAAACCAGATTTGGCCCTTGGTTTGGTGGGGCACTCGGACCCCGGGGGCGTATCCCTTCTCATGCAAGACGACGTGGGCGGTTTGCAAGTCTTGTACGAGGATCGCTGGGTTTCTGTCAAACCTATACCCAATTCGCTGGTTATCAATCTTGGGGACGCGACACAGGTACTGGTTATCTACTGCATTCTCTTTTTTTCAAGAAAAGATTTTCTCAAATTTATATAGGGTATAAATTCGTTTACAAAGTAAGCTGCAGCAAGCTAGTCAGCGTACTAGCAGTGGGGAACCATTACAATAAAAAACAGTCGAGCTGTGATGGAGACAAGGCCAGCACAGCAGAAAAAAGACTGGAAAGTGAAACAAGCGAACAAACTTTCAATAAACTGTCAACAATCTACTGCTATGTGAGACAACCATCATCATTCAAAGATATTGATGAAGGAAATAGGACTCTCTATCCCTCTATCACAGTGGTAGACCGAGAGTCTCCCTACCACTTCATTTAGGGCCCTCTTTGAAAGAGCATCCGCCTCCCTATTATATGTGATGGAAGTTGATGTCGATGAAGTGTTTGGATAGTTTCAGAGTTTTTTTGTTTGGATACTGCATTCTCTTAACAGACCTGTATGTGTGATTTGTTTAAGTGTTTGATACATGTTAATAATAATTATATTGTATGTTTGAGTAGATATTGACGAATGGCAAGTACAAAAGCGCAATTCATCGAGTTGTGGCAAACAGCAACTNGATAGTTTCAGCTTTTTTTTTTTGTTTGGATACTGCATTCTCTTAACAGACCTATATGTGTGATTTGTTTAAGTGTTTGGTACATGTTAATAATAATTATATTGTATGTTTGAGTAGATATTGACGAATGGCAAGTACAAAAGCGCAATTCATCGAGTTGTGGCAAACAGCAACTCTGAACGCATGTCGATTGTGACAGCGTATGGCCCGTCCATGGACACATTTATTACACCTATTCCACAGCTCCTGGGATCGTCTACTCCACCCATTTACAACGGGTGTTTGTACGGGAAGTTCATAGACACGTTGCAGGGCACCGCTCTGAACAAGAAGTCTGTCCTTGATTCTCTCACTCTCACAAATCTGTAACTTTCAGACACTTTCTATATATCTTTCAGGCGGTCTCTCACAAATCCATGTCATTCCAATAATTATTAATCATCGTGTATTATTGTACTCATTAAGGATATGTGATCTCCTTATTTAAAAATAAATAAGAGGGAGTCAAATTGAAATTTGACATAACTTTTGTAAAACATTATCCTTATTTTTACATTACCTTTCCCTTTATAGTAAATTTCAATCTCTATGCTTTATGGATTGATGGTCATGAGGGGCCTCTATCTTGGGCCCTATACTATTTTAAAAAATTAAAAAAAAACTTTTTTGACTCATTACTTTTGGAATGGTTTGGAGATAGTTGTATTTTCAGTCAATGTACTTATGTTTGAGAATACCACATATATAATATATCGTGGTCATGAGGGGCCTCTATCTTGGGCCCTATACTATTTAAAAAAAAATTAGAAAAGAACTTTTTTGACTCATTATTTTGGAATGGTTTGAAGATAGTTGTATTTTCAGTCAATGTACTTGTGTTTGAGAATACTACATATATAATATATTGAAAAAATTTCTATTAAAAAAATATGATTTTGTTTTTATCATGAAAAAGTATATAAAAATTAAATTTCATCACATAATACAAAATGTGTAAAAGTAAACTTTGCATCGATATTTGTAAGCAAATAAACTTAAGTAATAAAATGCAAAATCTAACTCGTATGGGGTGTTTTAAAAGACTCGCGAATAGGTGGCACGTGGGTAGGACGGCTAGATCACGTTCCCACACGTACCCTCCTCACGACCCATAACTCTTGGTTTGTGTCCACACGACCGAAGCTCTGTTCATCCCATTCTCTTGTATGATGAGGAGGTCACGGTGACAAGGGGAAGTTAGTTTGATAGTGCAAGTATAGAAGGGGCTTCAATTGCCATTCCTGACAATGAATTACCCAGATCAAAGCATGATTTCGAATGCATGTATTGGAAACCAACGAGTTATCAAGGATTTATGGGGGCGTTTTTGAAGTTGTTATCTTCATGTTGGTTTGGCAATGAATCTCCTTCACTGGTTGCTCGAAGGTTTGTGTGCTAGTTTTGAGCATGCTCCCACCATGGCTATGTGCAGTGGTAAGAGAGGCAGGGCTCCCTTTCACTCTGCAAAGGCTACCTCTGAAGCATAAGTGACAAATTCTACTTTTGCATCCTCTATCGACCCTCCCTCACAGGCTCTTTAATAGACTATCAAAGAGGATGTTAAATTCATATGGGCCTATTGTGAAGATCGAGAAGTGCATGTATAGGTGGCTCCATTCATCTCGGATTTGGGAACTACAATAGCTAGGGAAACCAAATTATTCGTCCCAATAGAATTATACTGACATACTAAGGCTTTTGTCGCTCAAGCAATGTTGGCTAAGGAGCCAAAATTTAGGGAGTTTGGCCCGAGGATGAAAGTGTTGGAAAAGCATAACAGGCGTCTACTCACACCAATTTTATCATAATCGAAAACTAGACTGAACCAGTTGACCCAAAAAATGCGAAATCGGACCGAACC
>SNQJ01S0127330.1:37835-56820 GCA_010110895.2 Picea sitchensis | reverse complement strand
AGTGGGTTAAGATGGTTAAAAGGTAACCCCTTGAGGAAGCTACATGAAAGTATAAATAAGAGGCAAGGCTCTCTCATTTTAATCACACTTGAGCATATTGAATATATACAAGTGATTGAAGTAACCAAAGGATATTTGAGCTAAATTTCAGAGGGAAGATGAAGTAAAGAAGGTCGAAATTCAAGGGAGGATAAATTATTTTGATGATGCTTTCTAAGGTATGTTATTTACAAGTCATCTCACTATTTTCGCAATAATTTTTTTTCTAGAATGATTAAGACCGTGAAATTGGGAGGACATTGAGGAAACATATCCAAGTAGTTGTGATACAAATTTCCGCTTGTGGATCGTTGTAGTTGTTACGAGGGAAAAACTCTCTATGGCCAGGGTAAACCACAATAGACAGGTATGACTGCAGAAATCAACTCAATTCAAACATATGTTATACAAACTAATGTGCAAGATAAGAAAGAGGCCTACCTCGATCCAACGTTCGATGATGTTCCACCATTGAGCACTTCGACCCAAAGATTTATACCTGCAACAAGTTTTCAACAAACAAGAAGAGCAAGTATATAGTGATAATATAAAAGAGGTTAGCACATCAGATAGCATAATCCTAATAAACATTACAAATATGCCCATGGATAATAATCATATATTTGCATGATACCAATAGGATGGGAAAGGAGTATTTCTATTAATGAATGATCATCAGAAGTGACAGCATTATAGACTTTCGTGTCGGCACGGTTAGAAACCAAGAAACCAAGTTCCTTCCAACTAGGCCTCCACCAAAGGCAATCTCATATGAAAGAGACAATGAGGTTCTCTCTGGAATAGGGGAAGAGCTTGGGGGCTGAACACTGTGTTCAGACTTGAGGGACAAAGGGATGCAGACTCAATATGAAGTAATTTCTCCAGAGTAACTTTGCTCTCAAAGTTGAATGATTTCTCCTCTTTTCCATAGCTCGGAATTGTGCTCTTATTGCCTTCAAAATGAAACTGAAGGGCCAAGTTGGAACGTTTCCAGTATATGGAAGGCCAAGGATCATAGATCTCCTGTCGTGACATGGAAACCCGACTCCATTTTTGTATTTTCTGGCACAAATCTCGATGTATGCGGGTTGTAGTGGAGCAGCCTGCGTATACGCATGTTGTATAGTAGATAGGGCGCATATATATGGAAAAATATGTATTTTTAGCTCTAGATTCATCAAAAAGGGTTGACAAGTCTGCATAGGGAAATGGAAAAAGGACCTCTATGCAACAAATATTTCGTGTGGGGCATGCTCTACAAGTTAACTCTCTAAAGTAAGCCAGAATTCAACAAGGTGTGTCATTTTTGCTATAACTCCTTTTCTGAGAGGTTCCAAGTAATGACACCTGGAGGAATTGCATAAAACACACTCAATAACATTGTGTACTATTTTAAGATCTTTACAGGTACATAGTTATGATTATTTCAAGTTAGGGTTATTAACTAATCCAAAACTAGTCATGTGAGACTAAAGTAAAGTTTGATGAAAATGATAGTCTCTTGTTGTTGAAGTTAAGGAAGTTTTGTAGGTATATGATCATATACACCATGTCTATTACAGAGTAACAAATCAGATTTGGATGATTAAATTGATGAGGAGTTTTGGTTAAGGTACATGTTGGGTACATGGTTGAGACAAGTAGTTGATGAGTTGGCACATACATAAGGTGTATAGTTGATGATGTTGGTACATCTTGATGAGTCATAGTTGATGAGTAGTTGATACATGATTGGTACATACTTGGTACGTGGTTGGAGGCACTTGTTAGTAGTATTGTTGACACATGGTTTATGGATTATGTAGAATACTTGTATTGGTATATTATTAGAAGAACATATTGATCTTGGTGATAATTATGAGTTGTTGTGTTATGCTTGGTTGATGCACATATTTGAGAGTTGTCTTGGTGATTGATCTTTATGATTAGATCTGATTTGGTTGATAAGATTGATGAGACAGGTTGTTTGGACAGGTTATTTGTACAGGTTTGGTGCATGGTTGATGCACTTGTTCATGGTATAGGTTGAGGTACAAGTTGGTGCATGGTTGATGCACTTGTTTATGGTACAGGTTGATGCATGCTTGATGCACTTGTTTATGGTATAGGTTGAGGTACAAGTTGATGCATGGTTCAGGGTATTGGTATAGGTTGTTTGGTGCAGGTTGATTGGTACAGGTTTACAGCAGTATATCTCACAGTGATAGTGTGATAGTGGTTCCATCATTCTACTAATACTTCATGGCGGTTGGACGGGGCAAGGATAGGTGGTTGTAGCCACCTTACAGTTGTATCCGGAGAACATAGGGGGTTGTAGCCTCCTTCTGGTTGTAGCCATAAAATTGGGGAGTTGGAGATTCCCTCGGGTTGTAGCCTGAAAAACTAGGGGGTAGGAGCCTCCTTCAAGTTGTAGTTTGAAAACAAAGGAAATTGGTGCTTCCAATGAATGTAATTCTTAAAGACATATGAGAAAAATCATTATGTGGTTTTCTCCCGCTTTGGGTTTCCATGTAAAACACTGGTGTACTATGTATGTGTGTGATTGCTCATGTGTTCATTGTTTGTTTGCTTTGAAACTATTGGATGATAATGCTACATTGATATAACACTTTCATTTTATGGTGAAAAAGGATTAAATTGCTCTATTACTGATTCACCCCCCCTCTTAGTAATCCAACAAATTTCTCTCGCATGCCCAAGAAACTGTCCATGGTGGGAGAAAACAAAGACGATGGGACATGAGATCCTTTCAAAATGTTGCTCGAGGAATCCCTTGAGCGACAAAGGAACTAGATAATGAACAACTTTGCACAAATCCTTCGATGACTATCGACAAGCGACACATCCACCTCAAGCGGAGGCGCCGCCCCCTTCAAGGTACAGATCAATTTTGATATTCCTATATTTTAAGGTCAAATAGATGCATATGCCATAGATAAATGATTAAACCTTATAGAAGGGTATTTTTCTTTCCACAACTTTTCCGATAGAGAAAAGATTACATTTGCGCTCCTCGAGACCATCCCCCATGTCAAAGATTGGTGGGAGACTTTCTGTGAGAAAAAGGAAATAGAGGGATCCACATTATTTGTAGTTGCACCCACTTGGGGTTCCTTCAGGGATGCTATTAAGGAACAATACTACCATGTTGGAAGTTATGACGACTTGTATACAAGATGGACCACACTCTGATAGAAAAGAGACCAAACAATGCCAGAGTTCACTAATGTCTTCCATACCTTGCGCACCAAGTTGGGTATCAAATATTCTGAGCGACATCTGGTGCTCAAGTACTACAGTGGTCTGCATAGATACATCCAAACAGAAATACAGTTTTTGGACATCTCATCCTTGGGCATGGCCTATTGACATGCCATCAAAATTGAGCAGAAGTTGAAACAAAAGATGTGGAAGTTTGGGTTTGGGAACCCCTCACAACAGAAGCAGGGCAAGGGCAGCCCCAACCCATAGAACATAGGAAAAATAAAATATGGGAAACCTCAGGACAACCAGTCTAATCTGCAAGAAAATAAGGACAATGGGAAGACGAAGAAAGATACCAAGAAGTGGTGTGACTTCCATAAGAGCCCTTGGCATAACATTGTTGATTGTCTCTCATAGAAGTCATTGATGGATGAGATAAAATCCTCTGAATCAGATGCGGGTTTTGGATCTAAGTCAGAACCAGAAAAGGGGATACAGATCATTGATGTGGAACCCAGTGCCACCGTTGATACCACCAAGATTCAGCCCGGTGAACTTGATGATCCAGAGGAAGGCGAACACCTCTTTCATTCACAAATGTAGGTAAAAGGAACTCTATTTCATATCATTGTTGATAATGGTAGCCAAAAGAACGTCATCTCAATAGAGTTCATCAAGCAGCTATCCATGTCGGTAATGTCACACCCGCATCCCTACACCATCGGATGGCTCTGTCAAGAAAGCAATCTTCGCATCAACCAATAGTGTCGCTTGTCGTACGACATCAAGCCATTCAAATATGAGGTATTGTGTGATGTTTCTCCCCTTGAAGTTTGTGATGTTCATTTGGTCCAACCTTATTTATGTAAACTTCATGATGTATATGAGTTTAGGCTTCGCAGTGTTATTATTACTTTGAACATGAAATTGTACAGGATACCTGAGGTAGTCCCACCTAATGTTATTTTCTTGATCTCTACCAAGCAATGAAGGAAGGTCATTTCTCAGACTGAGAAGTTTGTCTTATTTGTGATTCTCTCTCTAAGTGAGTGAAAGGTTTCATCCACATCCATGGCCTCCACGGTCGACCTCTTCATGTTGCAGAAGCAAGTGGACAAGGTCTTGGAAGAATACAAAGACATCTTATCATCACCTACTAGGTACCTCTGCACTGTCAGGTCAAGCATCCCATCGATATGACCCCCGACGCACCACTACCCAATGGGACATTCTATCTTCGATCTCTACTATAAAACAAGGAGATCAAGTGTCAATTACGGATCAAAGTATTTACAAACCAACATTGATGTTGCAGTAGCTCCTCCAAGCTCTCCAGTCGAGCCCTTGCATGAATGTCTCAAGATCAGAATGATGATTCTTTGATGAATTATCCTCACAAAATCAAAGGTTTAACACTATGAAATCCTTTCTTCCACTCACCTTGGAATGCACTCATTATATAGGAGTTGGAGACTTAACCACCATGGAGAAGATCACTCACTAGATCCACTAAAATTGGGATCTCTAAGATTTTTAGGGAGAAAATATCTCTCAAGATCCATAAAATTAGGATATTGGTTTGATAAAATATCTCAACCATCCATGAGACTCTCAACTTCTCCTTGAGAGTAGGAAACTAGATGTGAGGTAGATTTTCACACTAAATTAATTTCCTTTTTTCAATAAAAATGAATAATACTTGTGCACATAGTATTTTGACTTTCATATGATAAATTTCTCCCTTGACATGTGTAGGGATCATGACAAACACTCCCTCACTTAAGTGTGAAAAATCCACACTTAGTAGTGTGGGAATTTGGTGTGTAATAGATGCCACCTAAAGTGTGAGGTCAGAGGATAAATTGATGGTCGAAACACTTTAAAAAATATTAATGCAAGGGCGTTGGAATAGGAGAGTCTAGAAGAAGCTACAAACAAACATAAAAAAAGTATATGTGTATCATCCCCAAGGCAGGCATACCTATGCTTAGACTAAATTGACTCAAAGCATGGCCACCAACCAATACATTGAGGATCCATGAAAGTACTAACTAAGGATATGGCCACCACAGATACAATGTGGATCCATAGCTCCATGACATGACCTGATCATAGCCATGAAAGAATACACAAAGGAGCTACAAAATGACAAAAACATAGCCACGGACCGATACAAAGTGGATGTATGTGACAGCATATACATCAGTGATATTCCCAATACGGTGGTTATACTAGAATCTTCTACATATTCAAATGATCTCCATCGCAGGTTGGGTAAAGCACATAACAGAGTGAGCACCCAACCCAGGGTCTTCATCTCGATCTCGAAATAGTACGATTATAGCCATGTGAATAGATGACTTGATGTTGAACATGGTAGAAACCACTTGATTACTGGTCATTAATGTATATTGTTAACAAGTGCGAGGGAAATCACCAATGATGACAATGATTTCCAAGGTACCCTAGTACATTCTGACCAATGTGAATAAATGAGTTGAAGTCGAACATCCGTGGAATCCTTCGATCATAGGCCAGTGGTGTAAACCTATTGTCAAAAGTGAGGAAACCTGCCATTGAGACATGCAAGTCCCAAGGTACTAACTGGTTTCTAAGTCTAATTCTCATATAATGTGTTGAAGTTGACATGAACAAAATCGTAGAAGGAGGGCCATGATGTTTCCCTCATCATCGACACGAAAATGACATAGGAAAGTGATGTAAGATGTTAGATCAAATGAGTGTGGATTAACATGAGAATGAAAATTGGTAATGCTACAGAATGGTTGGTGTGAAGTGAAACTTCCCTTGAACATTGTGAGGCATGAAAAATGACTTGGAAGCATTGACTCGACTGAGAGATAGACCAAAACATAGTGTGAGGATCACCGAGGCACTCTTTAGGTGAGATGAAGGAGTATGAGGACTCGTGGGATTCATATGACTCAGATACAAGCATATTAACCAACTGTAAGACAAGACACAAACAGGTGCCATGTTCAAGGGAAACAACAAACAACTGCCATGATGCTTTCCAAAAACTTGACCCACTTCCTTCATTTTTTTCCCCCACCATGATTGGTGAGTACCTCTTTGTTTTTTAACGATCTTGAGGAGGACAACAAATGCTCGGTATAGCTCATATTTGATGAGTCCCTCATCATATGTTTAACGAAGCTAAAGAAGGAGGGGTTCGGCCCCATATGGGTCCTTCAATGCATGTTTTACGAGTCCAAAGAAGGAAATCTTGGTGGTCTTTTCATGTTTAGAGAGTCTGAAAATATCTTAAAGACAACTCCATGGATGTTCTTTTTCATAAATTTAGTCCCCCGAGCCCGAAAAAGTGTAAAACAATTCAAGGGAGAACTCTTCTAGTCATGATTGACTAGAGTATTATACCTTTTTCATAGTTTGTATTACGAGGCCGAAAAGGGGGTAAACTACCACTTGAAAGATGATTCTTCGTGGTTTAACGAGATCGAAGGATGAGAAAGTATGCTCGTAGTCTATTTCATTTTTTAATGAGCTTGACATGGAAAGAAAACTGTGCTCGAAGCTGGTTTCATTTTTTATGAGATTGAAAAATGAGAATAAACTATGATCGGTGTAATACCCATGAACGTTCCTCTTCCCAACATGATGTCCAGAGGTTGGTACGTTGATCGATACTTATTCGCGGGTTTTTTCCCAACATGGTGTTTAGAGGTTGGTACTTTTCCCCCAACATCATCATAAGAAGTTGGTGGTTTAACTTCAGTATGATGTCCAGAGGCTAGACACAAGCCCCCCAAGATTTGGTTTGTTTATCGACTCTTCTTTTTTACTCACTTAGACTCCTGGTTACTAATAGGAATAGGTTCATTAGAGAAGGAGGAAGAAATAGGATCAATTGATATAGGCAGAGGAAGGGAAGGTTTAGATACCAAATCTTGTTGAAGACAGGATTCTGCTAGATTAAGTGACATGATGTCACCTAGTGTTTCGGTGGAAAATGGGCTAAGCACTACCCACAGATCGAATGGTTCAAAGGACCGTTGCATTGTAGTTGTAATCATATTTAACATGGCAACCTCATGTGGGGGATCAGGGGGAGGTAAGAGAAAAAATCTCGTGAGTGAGGAATCCTTGAGGAGACCTACCCCCACACTTTCATATTTAAGATTGGATTGTTCCAGGAAAGGGATATTATTCACTGCATAATTATTGAGATCCGATGTGAAATAATCAAGTTGGTCAACAGTCGCAATCTTCCCTTGATGGGGAAATTGTAAAATGTGAAATATTGAAGAAGTGAAGGCAGTCATCGCATAGAACCAATTGTGACCAAGCAACAAATTATAATCCAGGGGTGCATCAACCACTTCAATGTCAATAAAAATGGCTTTGCCCTTTAATTCCACAATGAAATATTGCAAGAGTCCGTAAGGTTTGAAACCACGTCCATCAAACGCTTTAAGGGTGGTAGGGGACTAGTGAAGTTCAGGAGAACCAATGGATCTCCAGTAGGACAAAGACATGACACAGGTGGAAGCTCCTTCATCCAAAACAATGTGATGGATGTTCTTCCCACAAACCATAGCGTGAATTTGGAATTACAGGTGGTGGGAGAGCCTCAATTTAAAATAATCCATATTAAACATAATCATATTTGAAGCCTTTGTATCCATAACTCCAATGGATGAAAACAGGGTCCTACATTGACTTAGACAATTTTTTAGAACTTCAAGTGTCGACATAGCATAAGGTGCTTGTACCAAATATTCAACAATGTTGTAGTTTTGAGAAGCGTGGGAACTTGGATTAAATACTAATTTTTGAATTGTGTCTTTGGGTGGGTGCAACATCGAGTCGGAAAGAGGCCTTTTGATCTAAAGAGGGGTGGAGGATGGAGGAGGAGTGGAAGTGGAGGCTTATCGGTAGCACCTCTATTGGCATGATTTTCTGGAGTAGTGTCATAAGTATTAGCTCTGTTCGTTAGACTAACTGTCTCCTTACACATAAAAACCTAAGAAATGCTTGAGGAAGCATCCCCATGGTGGGAATGACCTGTGTTTCCCCCTTGCGGAGGGGCAGGATTTTGTGCAACCATTTTTTGTTGTTGAGTTGGGAAAGGGCTAGTTAACATTACGGGTATGGAGGTACCCTTTAGAAATTTAGTGACTTCCTCACGATGAGGGTAGTTTTTCGTGTAGCGGTCCTCCATACAAATCATGTAGGGAAGCTTAGCTTTCCTTTTCAGTTGGGTATCAATATTTTTTGGACTCTCCTGTTGGTTAGAATATTTCTTGGATTTGACCTTGTTTTTCTTCTTGCCTCTAGGTTCCTGAGATGAAGTGGAATGAACCGCATTCACCTCGAAGGTTTGAACAGGAGAGGAAGCAGTTTTGGTGTTGTTAACGAAACCCACCACCCCATTGCATCGGCTTTTGGAGCAGGTCTTGATAGATCATTTGACGAGCGAGGAGCATGAGGGATCAGATCATAAAGTGTGTCGGATTGGGAATATACCAAGTCCAAATATTGAGCACAAATGATGCATTGATCCTCAATGACAACACCTCCCATGCCGACATCTCTAGCGATGGGTGGAAAAAGTGACTTGGTAAACCAATATCCCAAGAGTTGGTCCTGAATAACGGCTTTAATCAACCGTCGTTGTCACCTCCATTCATGAATATGATCAGATATGTGAGTGGAGGTGGATTTCTTAAGCAGAGTTAAAATATTTGTACCAGTTTCATACTGAATCGACAGTTTGAAATGTGTCAAACAAACCATAGCTAAAGAGTTGAAGTTGCTAAAGGAATGTCGTGGTAGTTCAATATACCATTTTGTTGTTGCTCCTGTGAGGGTTTGTTGGAAAAGTTGTAAACGAATGGAATCATCCATCAAAGAGTTCGAATAACACAAAAGATGGAAAGTTATTACATGGTTATTAGGGTCTTCTCTAGATCTCCCGTCGAATTTTGGGATATCAGAAGGTAGTTTAGTAGGGATTGGAGGCCAAAATGGGGCATGCAGTATGGGATCATTAGTCAAATGCAACAGATCAGGCAGGTCTAATGTAGCCAAGAATGGAAGTTATCGATTAACTTATGGATATTTTTAGTAACCATGTGACATAGGAACACCAGTAGGACCATATACAAGTTGCGACGAGATGGAAAAACCTGATGGTCCTCCCATGTCTTTTGGTTGACCTGATGGTCCTCTTGTGTATTTTGGTTGACTTGAGGGTCCCCCCATGTACTAAGGTTGACTTGATGGTCCTCCCATGTATTGAGGTTGACTTGAAAGTCCCCCCATGTATTGTGGTTGGCCCGATGGACCTCCCATATACTGTGTTTGAGGGGGTTGTTGTGTTGGAATCATGGGGTTCACATATTGATTAGGAAAAGTTCCTTGCTGAGGAATTCTCGACGAATTAGGTTGAACCCATAAAGAATTTGAAACTCTTGAATATGGTTGTCCAGGATACAGGCCAGTAGTAGTGGGAATGTAAGGACATGCATGAGTGAATTTTCCCCACATAGGAGTTTTCCTCATAGTTGAGGGTTCCCCCTAGCAAAAAATTTCCCTCCATCTAAAGATTGACCTCCAATGAAGGGTATAGAATAACTCCCCATTTGTAAAGTTGGAGATGTAGGTTGAGTAGCTTGTGTAATTGTGGTTGTATGAACAATTTTAATGTTGGCCATCTGACTGATGGGGTTACCAAGTAAAACACTTGGTGTGTGCATATGTGGGATTAGTGAAGCAAGAATATTACTCAACCCATGTGCGAAGAGAGATGTACTCGCAAGTGGTTGTGTCAGAGTAAACTAGGTCAGAGATGTTCCCAGTAAAGAAGATGCACCAGTAGTAGTGATCTGTGCTCTTACAGGGTCAACTACAGGAGTTGTGGATAGAGGAGGTGAAACTAGGAGTTTTCCTCATAGTTGAGGGTTCCCCCCCAGCAAAACTTTGCCCTCCAACTGAAGATTGACCTCCAATGAAGGGTATATAATAACTCCCCATTTGTAAAGTTGGAGATGTAGGTTGAGTAGCTTGTGTAATTGTGGTTGTATGAACAATTTTAGTGTTGGCCATTTGACTGATGGGATGACCAAGTAAAGCACTTGGTGTGTGCATATCTGGGATTAGTGAAGCAAGAATATTACTCAACCCATGTGTGAAGAGAGGTGTACTCGCAAGTGGTTGTGTCAGAGTAAACTAGGTCAGAGATGTTCGCAGTAAAGAATATGCACCAGTAGTAGTGATTTGTGCTCTTGTAGGGTCAACTACAGGAGTTGTGGATAGAGGAGGAGAAATTCCCAATCCCTCTAGAAAACCAAATGCCAGTGGGTTCATGCCAAAATATTGCCTAGTGGTTGAACTGGTCGGTAAACGGTAAGAAGAATAAGCATCAAGTAATCTTGTGGACGATTGTTCAACAAGTAGTGGGACGACTGGATCAGTAAAAGGGGGATTTTTGTAAGATACAAGACCTTCCACGATGGTTGTGACCGGTTCCTCTACATGTTGGACACTTCCAGAAGCTACACTCTCATTTTCATAATTTTGTTCTTCAACCATTCCTTCGTTATAAAAATCATGTTGAGATTCCTAAAATTTAGGATCCAAACCTTGCATTCTGTGAGATCTTCGAAGCCCTTGATTGGTCATGTTGAAATTAAAATAACGATCCTTAAGGAAAAATATGAAATCACACACCCCTAAGAAATATCTACATGTAATCAACCAAACAAACAGTATGTAAAAGGATCTTTCGAAGATGGTATTTCAAGTCGTCAATGAAGATATGAGAAGCAGTTACCCCGACCTCCACGTAACAGCCCTTCTCGGTGCAAGTGACCCTCACTTCGCGGGGTCACCCTCCAAGGGTATTGAAAGTGTGATGCAACGTCTGCCTCAAGTATCATTTGAATCCCCCCACATTCACCTCTGTAGATACTTAGGAAAGGCCACTAAGGTTACCAACTCACAGTCGGCCTCCAGGGGTGCACATGATTCGAAAATCGGGATCGAAAGTATGGGAAGGATAACAAAGTATGAAGCTCTTCCAAAGGACTGGAGACAAGTGGACCAGTAAAACTCCTAAGTACCTCGAACAGATTCAAGATTCACGAAACACTGAGACCAAATGAACCAATAACACTCAAGAAAAACCTCCAATATAAGCTCTTTCCACTACGATTAGTTAAGTTTTTGAGATTTAATATCTGCTTCTCTTCTGCACACGGCCTTCTGTTTAGCCCCTGTGTTAGAGGGGGTTCCTGGCTACACCTATACGACAATTTTATTTTTTCACTCTTTAGTGTTCTATAGTCTTGTTTAGTAATCTTGGACAATTTACTCACTTTTCCTAGTCCAAAGATTCTAACCTGATGCTACTCTTGGTATACTATAAACCAAAAAATTTATAGTTTATTCTCTTAGCACGTTGGTTGATTTTAATGGCTTTCGTTACTCAAAAAGGTCCACAGAGATGAAACTAATGATGTGTGAGACTCGACTCTAATAGAATGAAAAAATAATGAAATGAAAACGTTTCTTTTCGATGAATTCTATCTATGAGAAGGAGAAGAGTTATTTTCCTCTTAACAAGCACTCAATATCATGCAACTTTTCAAAATGATGTCAAACTATCAAACAAATGTTTCTGAAATCCTAAAGTAAATGCAAGACTAGCTCTTTCAAAACATGCATCAAAACAAAACTTCTAAGAAATATCTTCAAATGCAAAACTTTTATTCTTCTTCACTTTCAATTAAACGAAAGAAATCAATGTTTGACACAAAGGAACATGAAGCAAAAAGAAACCAAACAAAGTAGACTCAAAATTTTGATGAGAACTGAAAGAATTCAAGTGTGAGAGAACTTGTTCAACAAAGGAATCAAAATTGTAAAAGAGAAAGGAAATCATTGTTTGAAAACCTCGAAAAATGAGTAGCAAGAATCAAAATTCCAAGTTGCAATTCCAAATCAATGAATAAAACTTCAAAATAAGTTTTGAAATCAGGATAACAAAAGTTTGAAACCTTCATGATGAGGATCAAACCACTGGTAAGACAAACTTTGACCAAAGATCAGGTTAGCCCAAGGTAGTCATGCTCATTCCATAATTTTGAAGGACTTGCAAGCTCAAAATAGGTAAGAAGAGTTGGTGATCATAATTATTTTAATCAAACAAAGTCATAACCAAGTTCCGAGGACTCTAAAGCAAAGATCTAAGTGAAAAATCTGAGGAGAAGTAAGCAAAATGGGCTGAAAATTGACCCAGGAAGGAGATCAACGCTCTTGTAATGAGGCAGACAAGGCGTTGAACAGGGGTCAATGATCCTCAGAACACTAATAAGGAGCGTTGATAAGGGTTTTCAATGCTTTGTGGGTCATTGAGGAGGAGCATTTATGCCTGGAAGTGGTTGAAATAGCACCAAATTTTGTCCATATTCAATAGAAAGAAGGAAGAGTTCAAGTAAAAAGCATCAACATCAAAAATATCAAAGGAAAACCTAGGAACAATCATTCCCTAGTATGGTCGCCATTTTTTCTGTTACAGAATATTTCCCCTACGGATAGATGAAATCTCCATTGGATATCAAGACCCCTATTGTTCAAGACAGAAAAACAAACAAATGGAAACTAACATTCCTTTATATATATTATTTGTGTCTATAGGTAGAGAAGATAGAAGAAAGAAGTGTGACTTACTCCTTTTCAATGGTTGTCCTCATTTATCATCAATCTTTGGTCTTGTTGTCCAAGCTTCTATCACAATGAAGAAAGTCTGCAAGGAACAAAACAACACATTCTACTCCTACAATATATCATTAGACAAGAGAAGATATATCTATATAGACATACATGTATAAACAATAGTATGAATAAAATAGGTCAGGTTATATTAATGGAGAAACATGGTGAAGTACTTACAAACCAATGTTGACGTTGCAACATCTCCTCCAAGCTCTCTAGTCCATCCCTTGCCTGAATGTCTCAAGATTAGAATGATGATGCTTTGATGAATTATGCTTACAAGATCAAAGATTTGACACTCTGAAATATTGTCTCCCCCTCACCATGGAATGCACTCATTATATAGGAGTTGGAGTCTTAACCACCATGGAGAAGATCACTCACTAGATCCACTAAATTGGGATCTCCAATATTTTTAGGGAGAAAATATCTCTCAAGGATTTTAGGGAGAAAATATCTCTCACGGATTTTAGGGAGGAAATATCTCTCAAGGTCCATTAAATTAGTATATTTGTTTGAGAAAATCTCTCAACCATCCATGAGACTCTCAACTTCTCCTTGAGAGTAGGAAACTAGATGTGAGGTGGATTCTCACACTAAATTAATTTCTTTTTTTCAATAAAAATGAATAATATTTGTGCACATAGTATTTTGACCTTCATTGTAGTATACCTAGGGAGGTAATATGGGGTACCTATGGAGGTACCCAATGGGAATTTTGTTAAGTATTATTAGTGGAAGTGATTTAATATATGAGAATGTGGTCATTCATTGTAAGGTGGACTAGGTCCACTATATTAATAAAGGCTCGTTATGGTAGTTAGATGTATTAAATGTGAGACGGCTCTCTATAAGGTTCCTAGGAGATAGAGAAGGATATATAAATTAGTGTAACCAATGTAATGGGGGATAGTGAAGAATATTGTGATTTTACAAGCAAGGATTGCTTGAGGGGTTTTATCCTTCCTTAAGGATTAATATATGGTGTTACCCTACCTGAAGGGTTTTGTCTACATCTTGTGTTCATGTTATGGTGAATTTTTTGGTGTTTATTATTCGTTTATTACTGAGGTATATTTGAAAATTATTCAAGATCTTAACAATTGGTATCAGAGCACTTTCCTTGGCCAAAGAAGGGAAAAAAAAAATTGCTCTTTTTGCATATTTTTTTTCTCTAGGGAAAAAGAGGGTGGCGCACTTTCCTCTTGGAAGTTGAATTCCTCTTGAAAATTCCATATGAAAATTTCTGTGTAGAATTTGGCCAAATAAATTGGAAGTTGAATTCCTCTTGGAAAAAATACCCAATTTCAAAAAACAAATCAATCGAAACGGAGTCTGGGAAGTCAAGTTATGGGAATTTTAAATTCAGCAGTTTTTCAGGGTTTTTCCGGAAAAAGCTGTGATTTTCTGTAGTGATTTATTTTTAAAACCCTTGTTCTATTTTTGGGGTTTTTCATAGCAAGATGTATTTTACAGGTAAATTTGATGACCTAGTATTTAAGAATTCATTAAAGAAATAAAGTCAGCATGAGAAGAGAATTGGCCCCATTGGGTAGCTCACAAATTACAAGGTCCTACTGTCATTTGGGGGAAATCGCTTGATTATAAGGAGATGATGACACTCTCCAATGGATAATTTGAACAAATATTGTTAGATAGGTGGTCTCATGGAAAAAATAAGGATACAGAGAGCACCAAGGGTTTATTTTCATGTGGAAAATGTATATTACAAGTTCATGGTTGTATTCATAAAGAAAATGTCATTGTTTCTATTAACCCTAGTTGCAAACAAAATTTTATCGATATTCAGTTGGTTAATAGATTGCAAATTCCGACAAAGAATATTCAAATCACACAAGTTGCAGGTGAAAATGTTAAACTTTTTAAATATTTGAAGCTCAATATGGATAAATATGTGTTGCATTCAAATTTTGAGGCTCTAGATATGGGTGATGAAGACATTGTTTTGGGATATCCTTGGATAGAATCAGTGGGTACCATTAATACTAATGTGCAAAAGAAGTTTCTAAAGCTTTGGTACAAGAAAAAGAAAATTATATTGCAAGATGTGTATCTTAGTAAGTGTAACACACACACCCTTCTAAAGGAGGTTCTATAGTGTAAAGCCTCTAAATTTTCATTTTTGTTCTCCTTCAACTATCTTATCTCGAATCATCTCCCTGAAATGAGCCTCCTCAAACTTACCCGTAGTATTCTAGCGACTACGGTCGGACGCTACACCAACCCTTGGTTTATATCTCGCGACCTCCTGAATCCTTCAGTATGCTCTAACTTAGAACCGCGCGTCATCTACGTGGATTCATCTCGGTTCTACCATCCTTAGGTTCTACTCTAGGGAGTAAGATCTAGTCATCAGCCTTTCCACCATTTGGCGTAACTCTCATCTAACTCACGAGCTAGCAGGGATTTCGGCTTTCACTTCGTGACTTCACATGTCGGGAATTTGCATGTGAGCCAACCTTGGCTTCCCCGACTCCCAAACTCCCAAAATTCCAAACTAGAGCCTAGTGTGTTCTAGCTCCTCCCTTAACCCTCATCAATGTGACCCTCGCTATGACTTAGGGGGAAATCTTCCAAGTTCTTCGGGACTTCGCGTATCGCGAAGTTGGAAATTAGTCCATCTCCTTTCCTTTGATTCCCAAAACTCCGCTTGCGTCAGATCGATGGCCATGGCTCCTCTCACGATCTGATGGTTCATATCAACTCGTGATTTCGGGCCTCGCAAGTTCTCACAACTCCACCTTTGACTTTCCAGATTTGCGAGTCAGGGAAATGTTGATCTCTTGCCACATGTCATGTCTCGATGGATGACTCTAATTAACTTCAAAACTTTGGGACTTCGCAAGAGTCCACTCCCCTGTGCACTTTCAAAGGGTTAGACCTCATGCACTTTCCTCTGGATCTCACGGCTATGGTCCTCTGCGCATAGATCCGAAGAACGGGATCTATTCTCTCCCTATGCGCAAACTCCAAACTCGCAGATCCAATGGTCGAGGTGGGTCTCGAAGGATCCATAGATCAACGGTCCACATTACTTCGCGACTTTGAGTTTCAGAGGTTTTGGTCGCACCAACCCATAATCTTCCCAATACGTGAACTCCGAACTCGTGGATCCGAGGGGCTAGAGGGGTTAACTCCCACACTCTTTCCCATAGCCAATGGCCGTGACAACCCTTGGCTCCTTTCGGGCGGATCTCGTCTGTCCGTCCTTTGGACAAGGAAAACATTTCCCTTTCAGTATTTTCATATCACTATTTTCCTGAGTTCTCACCCCAAATGGGTTAGGGACTTGGGTCTAGAAATTCACATTAGGGGAAAGTATTCTCTTCAGACGGATGGTTTCAGGTCTACATGATATTTCCTATCTCGACCATTTTAAGACTTACGCCCGGGAAGCCCTCCGGAGTGAAGCTGGGCATATAGTTTATCAGTGGGAAGTGTGAGTTCCCAAGGAGATGGAAGAATACGCATAACATAGCCATTTCACACAGAGATGTTCATACATGCATATATATGTGTGTGTGTGTGTGTGTGTGTGTGTGTGTGTGCAAAAACCAAGAAATCATTCATCATTCTAACTCAATAATTAAATCCCATAAAGGACTTATCAAAATCAAACAATGTGAAGTGACTACTGAAAGGGGTGCTCATTTCCACCCAACCGTAGGCTCAATCACTCCAAACGGATTTACCACTAGCCACCCCCGATCTAAACCACGATGCTCTACAACACAACCTTTTCTTCTCGCTCAGCCACAATAGGGACAAAGGTTACTCTCCTCTTCCCGCAGGATCCTGGCAATGGTTTACACAACACCATGCAAGGAGGACTAGCCTTGTTTATCAGCTTGTATCATAACCTTCTCTGCCATTTCCTGTGTCCAGAATACTTAGTTTTCCATTCTTCCTTGAATCCCCGAGATTCACTTCCTAACTCTGCACTCTTTGCAGGCGTGTCCTTCCCTTTTTCCCACCACACCTTCCCTCCTCGCCTCTTTCAGCAGGGTCACATGTGGCCCAAATTCCCAATCAGCGGTCAAGTATGGAAGCCTTATAGATGAGTGCTTACACACCCAATCCCTCATTAACTCTTGAGGAGGTCTTCCCACCCACCAGCCTGATTGTAATTCATTTCTGGGTCAGAGGACAGTTTTGGTCCTGAGCAATTAAATCCAGTAAGCACTGGTTTGGTGAAGGTTAACGCAACCATTCCTGGTCCCCTTCACCCTTTCTTTGTATAGCATTCATGGTCTTTATAAGTACACCCCCCTTCCATTAGTCATGCAACACTTATCCATTTTCTTAGTAAATAATTAGGTTCACATTCATTTACCTTTCAAGCAAAGGTCCATAGAATCAATATTCACACATATAAAGTTTTCCATAGTCTTTTGGCCATTTATAGTTATATTTACAAACTGGGGGAAATAGGGTGTCACATTTCCCTCCCCCTTAAAGGAACATCGTCCTCGATGTTCTATCTATTAACATGTCCTGTATGTATCGAAGTGAACAAAAATGGGTATGCTTGTATCATGGCATCCTCCATTTCCCATGTGGCCTCATCTGGGCCAAAGTGTTTCCACTGCACCTTGACCTGTGCAATGGTTCGGTTCCTGAGTGGTGTTTCCTTCCTGTCTAGTATGCATTGAGGTTCTGGAAGGAATTATCCCTCTGGTTCCACCTGGATCACAGACCAGTCAATTATATGATTAGAATCATGTACATATTTCTTCAGCAATGAAACATGGAAAACATTGTGTGCTTTTATTGTGGGAGGAAGTGCTAGCCTATAGGCTACAGGTCCCACTCTATCTAGAACTTCAAAAGGTCCACAATACCAATGTGCCAACTTGGCACAAGCTCCCATCCTCAGGGAACTCTTCTTGGGCCTAACTCTAAGATAGACGTGGTCTCCCGTCTTGAATTCTCTGGGGGTTCTCTTTTTGTCGGCATAACTTTTCTATCTATTCTAAACGATTTTCAGATTTTGCTTTATCTGAATCACTTGTTGTTCCATTTCTTTCAACATGTCGGGTCCAATCGTAATTTTGTTCACGAGATTACTCCAAATGACTGGAGTGTTTCATGACCTACCATAGAGGACTTCGAAAGGGCTCATCTTTAGTGATTCTTGGTAGCCGTTGTTGTAGGCAAATTCCACCAGTGGCAGGTAATATTCCCACTTTTTAGGTTGATGCATTACATGCATCCTTAGCATGTCTTCTAATATTTGGTTCACTATTTCCGTCTATCCATCGGTTTGAGGGTGATAGGTTGTGCTAAACAATAATTTGGTCTCCAGACCAGCCATCAAGGATTTAAAAAAGTTTGAAGTAAATTTTGTGTCTTTGTCAAACACGATCTCCTTAGGCATGCCATGTAGTCTGAATATCTCCTTCATGAATATGTTGGCAATATTTATTGCCTTGCAATTCGATTTGATGGGAATAAAATGAGCAGACTTGCTCAATTTATCCACCACTACCATGATGGCATCATTCTTCCTGGACGATGTTGGTAATCCGGTGATGAAATCCATGGAGATGGTCTCCCATTTCCATTCCGGGATTGGTAGAGGTTGTAATAATCATGATGGATGTCGGTGTTCTTCTTTAACTTGTTGGCATTCTAGACATTTAGCTAAATACTCAACTATGTCTTTCTTCAATCCAGGCCAATAGAATTGTTTCATGGTGGTCGTGACCATCTTCTGATAGCTCGGATGGACAGTGTATGGTCTCTTGTGAAATTCGTCCATTATGAACCTCTTCAAGTATTCACAACTTGGAATATATAGTATGTTTCGGTAAGTCAGTAGACCTCCATCTAGCATCTGGTATCCTTCATACTTTATCCCTGCGGGTTCTTACTCTAGGTACGAGGTCACGGTCTGGAAGAATGCATCTGTTTCTTGTGCATTCCTGACTCTTTCCCTAACATTCATCTCGCAGGTGCTCAT
>SNQJ01S0127329.1:0-17732 GCA_010110895.2 Picea sitchensis | reverse complement strand
AATATTAATTTTATTTCAAAATAAAATAATTTATTTTTATTTTTTGATTTCAAATAAATTGTTATGATTTTATTAATGATAATGATGATTTTATGATTTTAATATCTTTTATAATTTTATCCCATGATAGTTTGATCTTTTTATTTTTTTTTAAATCTAATAAAAAAAAATCACTTAAATCTAAAACTCAAGATGTGACATGTTCATTAATAAAATGATTAAAGACCAAAAACATTCAGGTCAACATGATCATAAAAGCAAAGAATCATGTTGCATTATTATCTTATTTCGTTGAAATTGGTCTTTGGGGTATGCTAGAAAGTAAAAAATCATTAAATATCAAATTCACAATGTTTGTTAGTTTAATTTAATTGTTGCGTGATTTGAACCAAGTAAAAAACATTTTTGCTATATTTTTCGGCGTAAAACCTTTGAAAACTAAAAATACATCACAACCCTTTTCCAAGGCTTTACGGCCATATTTTGAGCTTAATTTATCATCCTAAAAGACTGGATGATTTCTCATATCCCACTAAAAGTGTGGATGCTTTCTCATTTTTCCTTTTCTTCATAGGTTGAAATTCTTCCTATAAATTTATGGACGGAAATAAAATGTCTTTAATTTCTTCTCAACTCTTTTTTCTATTCTTTTTAAATTGAAATTCTTTTTACAAATTTATAAATAAATTAAAAGGTCTTTGGATTTTTTCTTATTCTATTTTTTTAATTGAAACTCTTCCTACAAATTTATGAATTGAATTATAAATTAAAATGGAGACAAAATGGAGTAAAGCTATCGGATGAAGGTGATAGCTTTACTCCTCGCTCCTATCCCTTGGTCGGTGGAAAATTTACATATCAACTACTCCACATGGAAAGAAGGTTAGCTTCGTTTTTTAGTTGGTTAATTAGAGGGGCTAGCTACCTCAAGCGTCAATAGGGCTCTTTCCTCCCTAAGGTCGGGGTTTCATATTTGTCAAATCCAAAAGAAATCAATTATGTTATTCACTACTATGCTAACATGAGAACTACAAGATGATCACTAGCTTTATATTTACTATTCGATTATTACCATTCAAGTGACTAAGGTGCATCATAAATAACATTGCTTTACATTTTCTCTCTGTGATACTGAGAGCAAATTAGTTCTCATTACAATACCGAATATCCAGCTATCACAATACGAAATTTAAAGCAGTGTTTGTTTTTGGTTTCGATAAAATCTCTACTTGTACCTTAGCTTGGTAGATCCAACAGCATAAGAGGCATAGACTAAGTAAGAAGGTAACATAGACAAAGGTTGTGACAGAAGCAAGGGTAGACCTAGCCACCACCATCTCGTCCAGATGAAGAGACACCAGTTTAAGAGGCAGATGCATATCCAATAGCTACAACGTCCATAGTTACAAATCGAGGTTACTAAGTACCAGTGCGAGAAGAAGATCTTTTAGTTATAGAGTTATAAGCAGTTTCATCTTTTGACCTTGTTGAACCAGATCCATAATCAGCGTACCTGGTAGTAGTTGTTAGTAGCATGGTTCTACCCTTAGTGCATTCTACAAAATAGTTCAACTTTAGCTAGGCAAGAGCATCATATCATATAATGCAAAAATAACGAAAACTAAGAATTGAATGAATCGACTTGTTCTCTACCTTCCACCTCCTATGCTTCGGTTACTACGTCACAACCAACCACACTCCTAGATATGTTATGGTCGAACGCAAAAAACAACCCAAGTTTACCAAATTCGTTTACTTACTCGTAGTGCGGGTAAGAGTTCACCTTTTGGATGTCATGCTTCCTCCTCGGTTATATATTTTTCTTGCCCTTGATGTTTGTTTATGTATCTCTTGATATCTATGTTATTTACTATTATGTTCTATCCAATATTTACTATATTAGATAAGCTCCTAGTACTGGATCAACTACTAGTTAGTCATTCCTTTACCTGGCATCATAATATTCATACCAAGAACAGGCTCTTCATCTATAGGTTGGGTTCCTACCCTTGCTTACTAGTATTAAACTTATAAGACTGGGTAAAGGTAAGAAACTGTGTCAAGCAGATAAACAGCAAAAACAAAAACATATCACCCCTTCTTTGTTGAACCTAGACAAGAGGGCATCTTGTACTAATACAACCTTGATTTCCTACTGGAGATAGAGATATGGTACCTGAACCAAAACAACCCAGGTTTTTCATAGTTGAGGGATAGGCATTGAACCAATCCCAGCTAAGGAGCTAGCTTGTTTGCCAGTTTATAGTTACAGCATCTGAACCAAACCCATTCCTTAGGGTTTAATATCCATATTTTGATCCAAAACCAACACTTGTTGATTCATCAGTAAACATAAAGTGTAAAATCTACCTCTAGCGTGTCCCTTCCTATTCTAGCTCGATATCGAGATCTGGTTGTTTATGACCTTTACTCAGTTGACCTAGATCTGGTACCATAAGAAAAGACAGATCCTGAACCGATAGTAGATCTCGCAGCAAAGACAGGAAAGGATAAGTCTATAGTATAAGCAGTGACAAAGGCACCCCTGCATTCGATGGTTTGAGAGCCACATAGCTATCAGCATCTCTTGAACAAGTAGTAGCAGATCCATATCGAGATTCAGATGCACCAGTACCAAAGTAATCATCTGAGTAGTAACCAGCGATGGGGAATACGACAACAGTTGGAGTTGACCCGTAACCTCACCTATAAACACCAACATGATGAGAAAAGGTGTGGAAAATGATGGAGGCACCGGTCGAGGAACCAAATTCATAGTAACCTTGCTACGTGTACCTTCTAGTTCGAGATCGAGATCATGTTGTTCCACCATTTGCAAGAAGAGGAGGATGAAGCGATAGGGACCAACTAGCTTTATATATGGGTCTATTGTATGGATATATGGTTCCACTGATAGCCAACTCATTTAAGAAGCAGTGTATCTGGGTCGTAGAGAAAGATAGATAGGGGGTTACAGATGGTTAGCTAAAATCAAGTTACCAAGTTCCAAGAGCAGGGTCATTAGCCCCTATAGGTGTAGTTCAAGATCTCTATAAAGAAGAAGTCTATGGTTGGTGCTCCTCTTGGTTCACTAAGGTATCAATAGAGAAGGGAGCATCCTAGCTCTTATCTCACTGATGAACATCTTCCCACAGTAAGATGACCTATTTTAGGGGCAGGCTATCACTTAGTCAATTGCCCACTAAAGTTCCCATGCTTCGATATGATCCCTGCCTTCTCACCCGGGGACCAAATTTTGATGCATCATAAGAGATATAAGGTTTCGTAGAGGTAATTGTCCCTCCCGAGGCATAAAAGAAGCATTTTCTATAGGATCCCAAAACCAATCGATTTTGTTCATTTTGACCATTTCTTCTAGTCATGAATTATATATGTCATTATGTATTCATGAATTCTCTATGACATTACACTTTAGCAGACAATGCATTAATTATATATGTAATAATGTTATCAAAGAATTGATCAATCCAATACGAGTTGACAAGGTCAATCCTTCAACAATGCTATTATTATATATGTAATTATTCTGCTATTATATATAGAATTATGCATTTCTGCTCTCGCCTTCCAACTTGCTTGTCATGATTAACCCTTTCTCATTTTCACTCGATGATCCTGAACCCCTACAAGCAAGGGTTAATCGGGCCTTGATTGGTAACTTTCCCATAGCAAAGGGAAGGTTATCCCCTCTATTTATTCCCCTCAAATCGTTAGCTATACGTTAAGATTATCCCTTCGCTAGAATATCCTTACCTTTTTCTTTTCCTAGTAATACCAATTCCTCTGAGTTTAAGTCTTGTGATTGTACTCTAGTATGAATGAATCTGGATTTGAAGGAGGTTGATTGAAGATTAGTGTTTTTTATTGGAAATATACCAATAATGCGGATTTATCTGAACGGCTAGTGGATTAGAGGGACAAAGGCAAGGAGATGATCCTCTAATAAAAGATCATAGATCTGAATAGATCATATAGGGTTTGGGTCCTGATTGAAAGCTTTTTTGGATGATTTCGGTAAGGGATTTAAATAAGTAATAAAAAGAGTGATCTTTTTCGGTGAAATATATCGCCCCTTATTAAAAACCAATTCCCATCTTCGACGATTTATTCGATGTTGTAATCAAGGTCAAATCGACTACAATGTGTTATATTATCCCGGCTGGAATTGTGTTACAAAGAGTTGGACCCTGTCCTTCATTGTTATAGCAAGATTTGCCCCACCATTGCTATCTTGCATAGAGGGCCTTTTTCCATTTCCCTATGCAGACTTGTCATCCCTTTTTGATGAATACAGAGCCAAAAATACACATTTTTCTACATATACGCGCCCTATCCGCTATACAGCATGCGTATACGTAGGTTGCTCCACTACAGCCCGCGTACATCGGGATCTGTACCAGAAAATACAAAAATGGAGTCAGGTTTCCATGTCACGACAGGAGATCTCTGATCCTTGGCCTTCCACATACTAGAAACGTTCCGACTCGGCCCTTCAGTTGCATTTTGAAGACTATAAAAGCACAATTCTGAGCTATGGAAAAGATGAGAAAACATTCAACTTTGAGAGCAAAGTTACTCTGGAGAAATTACTTCATATTGAGTATGCATCCCTTTGTCCCTCAAGTCTGAACACAGTGTTCAGCCCCCAAGCTCTTTCCCTATTGTTGATAGAACCCCATTGTTTCTCTCTTATGAGCTTGCCTTTGGTGGAGGATTGAAGTGGTGTAGGCCCAGTTGGAAGGAACTTAGTTCCTTGGTTTTGAATCGTCCTAACACGGAAGTCTGTAATGTTGTCACTTCTGCTGATCAATTATTAATAGAAATATTCATTTCTCATCCTATTGGTATCATGCAAATATATGATTATTATCCATGGACATGTTTGTAATGTTTATTAATGGATTATGTTATCTAATGTGCTAACCCCTTTATACTATCACCATGTACTTGCTATTCTTGTTTGTTGAGAACTTGTTGCAGGTATAAAGCTTTGGGTCAAAGTTCTCAATGGTGGAACATCATCGAACATTGGATCGAGGTAGGCCTCTTTCTTATCTTGCACATTAGTTTATATAGCATACAATGGAATTGAGTTGATTTATGCAGTCATACCTATCTATTGTGGTTTACCCTTGGCCATAGAGAGTTTTCCCCTCGTAACATTCATTTTCCTTCAAGATCAATGTCATGTTTCCATCTACGGTAAGATCAAACCCTGAAGACAGAAGTTGTCGTGCAGCCCTAACTGCCCTTTAGACAAGATTCCTTCCCCAATTACTTAAGTATCACTCAGGGTTGCTTTCAATTATCAACTTGGGGGTGGGTTGATCATTCATTCTTCATAGGTATATTAATAATCAGGAAAGACTTATTGCAATTTGTTATATTACTTTCTGACCGATATACTTATTATTTATTCAAAGGGGGTCGCTCTCATCGAGCTTAGTGATCGGTGTCGAGTGGAGGAACAGTGACTCTAGGCCCAAGATTTCATATCAACAGGTTTTTCGTCTTCGCAAAAAAAGAGTATAGGGTTGTCAAGTCAGAGAGAGATAGAGGGCCCCCTCCTCCTTATCTTGAGGTCTCCTTATTATTCAGTACCTTTACTTGGTGGGTAAGGACTTTCCAAGAGCTATCTACCTCACTATATGGTAACCACGCTAACTCATTTTCTCCTATTTTCCTGACTTGTTTCCTTTCTTTCTTATCTTACTAAGTTACTTCATTCTTTACATAATACCTGACCAAGTGAATTACTTACTTATCTCTAGCTTAGTTATTCTTCATCTCTAACTTATATGCTTACTTTTACTTAGAATGCAAGGCCTTATTCATTCCCTTACTAACCTTAGCATCCGAAGGGTCTTACCTTATCCGTGTTAAGGTGATGTTTACGGCCTTATTTATTCATTCCCTTACTAACCCTCTACGAGGTAATCAAAGCTTAATGAGATACCTAATCTATGAGATAATCACCTCATCCTTATACTTATATATTATATAATCACCTAAAGACATGATAAAAGAACGTAAATGATACAATACTAGAGATAAGGAGCTAACCAACCCTTAGATAAGGAGCTAAGTCAGGCGCTAACCCTTAGACAAGCCCTTTGTATTTTCCTCCATTCTTCATCGTGTGAAGTTGAGTTGGTTAGCCAGGATATATAAGGGCTCCCTCCCTCTCACCATGTCATGGACATAAGTGGCAGATGCCCGCTCTTTAGAACAACCCTTTGCATCTAAAGTATGACCAATTTTGAATCCCCAAATACTTGTAATCTACGAACATTTCTTGAATTTGTGAGCTTTAAGAGTGCATACAAAGCTTTAACCTCTCCCATATTATTTGAACCAGTCCCTATGTTTGTTTTCCCATGAAAATAGTGGCTGCCAGATAGGTATAACGAAAACCCAATTCCACAAACATGACCCTCATCCTAGGTGGCCCCGTCAAAATAACCCCAAGGATAGAGTGAGTTTATGACCAGAGTTGCAAAGGTGTTTTGAGCCGAAAGAGAACATATCTTCTGATTAATAATAAAAGACAAAGCTTGATCTGCCACCACGAAAGATGGGATGGCCATGTCATCAAAGATTCTTTTGTTGTGCACAATCAATATACCCCAAGTCACCACCAATGGAATCACCCTAAATTTTTTAAGTGTAGGCTTCTCAGAGAATGGATGAAAACATTATTCAATAGTCGGTTGATCCCATAATCCAATGTTATTGATGTGAAGTGCCACCTAATCCCACACCTACCTAGTGATGACAACTAACAAATAATAGACAACAATCTTCATCTTCTTCACGACATAAAACACAAATACCGAAACTGGAGAAGCCCCTTCTTTATAACTTGTTCCAAGTTAAGACCCAGTTTTTAAGGATCAACTAAAATAATAATACACTTTTAAGTAGTATCATGATAGCCCCTCTATAAAGTTAAAGGATGCTAACTATGCTTCAATATCTCGGAGATGAAGGGTCCTCTCTTTCTTCTTTACTTTGGTCCACTCCCTCATCTTGTCATTGGCAGATCCACTAAGGTTCACCTGATCCGGGATAAGCACTTCCTTCGAATGAAGATAGAAGTCATTCATTTATCCATTCAAAGAATGTTCCCCTTCCCCTTCCCTTTACGCAAAGGAAAGGGCCCTTAATAATCAATAAGAAAACTTGATTTGGTACTAGACACTTTGAGGTGAAACCTATCGGTTATACCTTCCCACCTATAGTCAAGGGATATAACCTTGTGAATTGGTTTATCCCATACTCTATCTTATACATACATAATTAAGATAAGTTTAGGAATTGGATAACCTGAAGTGCATTGTGCTTCGAAAAATGAGAGTTTATGGTGGAACCAGTGAACCACACATCCTAAGGTTATATGTGTGGAACAGAGGGCATGTAGTACCTGTCGTCACTCAGGACCTCGGGGAAAGGCTATGCAGTGGAAGGGAAGGAGCCTAAATCGACCCACCACCCTTTACTATTCATTCAAGGTTACCCCTTTCCTTTGCGTAAGGGAAGGGTTGCACACTCAATCAATCAAGAAAATAGTACGAAGAGATTGATGAGACTAAGCAGCTACCGCTTATTATCCTACCTAGCTACCTACCTGATCAAGTCAACGTTGAAAGGGAAAACCTCATGAAAGACCCCTAGTTGAAGTTGTCATTTATACCCACCCCCCATTCATTTACTTAAGGGTAGGAAAGATATCACCACTTCAAACTCTACGATTTATATTGAGTAGGAAAGGCGATCGAACTAGAGATGACAAGAAGCTTCATTTATTCGATCCAACCCACCCTATACGAATAAATCCCACATCTTACGAATTAATGTGGCTTTAGCGAATTAATGAGGGGGGAGAGGAGGCTATATATGGAAAAGAATACCATCATCCCAACCTATTACGCAAAATGATCACTGCAAGCTAACTTAGCTTAGCCCATGGAAAGTGCAGAATGACAAATTTTATCACTATCATAGTTCCCACAAACAATTAGCACCCACTAAACTAATGTGCTTCCTGAATTTGTTACTGCACCATAGCAAGAAGCAGTCGACTTTGTGAATTTGTTTTATCCTGAATTATGGAAAAAAAATTAACTAATTGTTGGGCATCTATCTCTTATCATTGTTGCCCACGATGTCAAGAGACTTGAGGGACCATAGAAGGCCCTATAGTATAGCACAGAATTTGTGAATTACATATCACCTCACTATAACAAGGTTGCATTGTTTTCTGATTAATTGAAGTTGCATGCACAAATTATGTAACTATAGACTATAGAACCTACACAAACACTAAAGTGCTTCATTTCTCGTGATCCCTATTGATTATACCTTCCCCTTTCTACTTAATATAGGGGGTGGGATATAATGTGGAACGTATCGAGCAACATCGTTGCTTGCTTGTGAAGAGCAATGCACATGGGGGCAGGCAAAGGATCAATCACCTTGACTCCCCCAATGCAATGTGGCACCACAAACAATATAGGTTGGGTTGGAGAGTCGTGTGATGGGTTACTATCCAACACAATTTGGAGAGAACTTGTAGTCTGCACTGGTGAATGGAATCCCCGGGCTCTTACCATGGAGTAACCATCGACTCTATTTATCATAAAGGGAAATTGGTGTATCCAGATGTCAATCTCAGAGATCATTTCGGTTCGATACGTCCACCTATGAGAAAAACCTTTGGCTTATGTCTCGGTAAGTGTATTATTCATCATTCTCATAAAAGAACATCCATTCATCTATATCTTCCCCATTGACCACAATGACTAGAACAACATAGTAGATCAAGAGGGTGATCAGTCTAGTTCCTACACAAACACATTGTACAAGCCCAAATATTTATGTATGTCAGAGGTGTTGCACTCACTCTTGTTCGGTAATGAACGCGAGGACCGAAGCATGTGCAAGAAGCTTCGTCAGAAACCGGTATGTGTTCACTTAACTAAGTTAGAGTTCGGGAAGATATCAAATATACCTTACCTGGGCATAGTGAAGGGTCCTTTCAGGCGGTAAGCTCCTTCCCTTCTTGATAAAGAAGGGAAAGGTCTTGAGCTCATGCTTTGAGGGGAAAAAATCTAGGAAAATTAGGACTAAATAGGGCCTTTCAAGACCTTACTTTAAAAGGGAGGGCTTACCTTTCAGTCAAGACCAGCCCAGTGAAATCCTTTTAAGACCCAAATAAGGTCAGAAAGAAAAGAAGACTTCCTTTCAAGGCCTTATTGTTTGAATTCTTGACCGACCTTAAAATAGGACCTTTCTTCTTCAAATGGGTATGCCTTCTCGAAGTACTTATTTCCTTGGCCCCGAACATGAAAACGACATTTCTTCTTCAAATGGTCCACCTAGAACTGAGGACTTGCAAAGCCTTAATGTAACGAAGTACCAAACGCCCCAACCAACAAATAGAGCCTTTCGCTGTATCAATCAAATTTTAGGATCTTTAGATTAAATACCTACGAGAGAGGGAAGAAAATAGGATAAAACTTTGTACTTATTTCCTTGGCTTGGTCGGCGTCAATTCAAAGACTATTTACTTATAAAGTATGGGTTATTAAAATACATTCCTAGGGAAAGATCTATGGAGTTATGTACTTATCTCTTTGGCCTTATTCTATCGCCCTATTAGTTACCGAAGTGATACAATTCAATATGTTAAATAAACACTTTGTATAGTAAGGGTTATTTAAGGACCCCCACAGTCCATCTTGGGTTTACTTCGCCTAACTCGGGTGAAAAATAGCAGGGTTTTTAAGGGTTTATATTCTATGGAGTTATGTAACTTAGTATTTTATTTTCTCCTCAACCTTCTTCTCTCTCTAGTTAACGAAACGAGAAAGGTTCGCATTTATGGACCATACCACTTGCCCACCCCAAAGGGACCTAGCAATAGGAAATCACTTGACGAATTATGGGTAGAGGGGAAGTATCATATGCACTTGTCACACACCTAAGTAAGGCATAGCATATTTAAAGCTAGGCGTAACATAGGTATATTGAGAACCCATTGACGACTAATAGTAGAACAAAATAACATATTATTGAAAGGCATAACATAGGTATATTTAAAGCTAGGAGTCACTAACGTATTAGATAGGCTTTTAGTAACATATTGAAAGCTAGTAAGAGGGGCTATCTGACAAGTCCTACTTGACATAGCTTTCCACGCCCCCCATCGTGGACCTAGATGCTCGATCACCTTGAAGATGGGGTTTTGACGAGCCTTTGGGTACAAAACCCAGAGAAGGTGAAATTAGAGAGTCGTGTGATGGGTTACTATCCAGAATGGTTCGGAGAGCACTTGTGTAGCCTGCAACAGTTCACAAGACATAGAGAGGGGCCTCTTTGATTTTCTTGTTTTCTTCCTTTTCCCTCGTAGAGTCAGCCAAGCAAGGTGAGCCCCTGCAGGTGTACCCTTGACTCTCTCCCAAAAAGGGATGGTGGTGGAAATTTGGGAAAGTAAGGTCAATCGGGTTTATTTTTTACAGTACAGAGGAAGAATGAAACGAAGTGAGAGGTCGCATTAGGGGGAAGGAGAAACTTTCTAGTTGGTTGGGCTCACACGGAAAGAGCGGAGCGAAGTCAGGATTTGGCTGAGAACAAAACACTCAAGATTAGCCCGATCACCATGCCCGATCACCATCAAGATGGAGTAATATTTTCAAATCACTCTGGATTAGCGGTTGGATGGCTCACAAGCATCCAATGAGTGGGAAATACACTGAAAAGAAAAGGTTTGTAAATGACATAGTGTTCCCGATAGGAAATGACAACCCCTCTAGAAAAACCAAGTTCTTCAAGTTCCTTCTCCCGAAGAAGTTCCACGGGATGAAAGATAGCACGAGTAATAGACTTATACAGACCCTTCATGTTGTGAATCCCTCCTCTAATTACACGGTCATGCAATACTCCTTTCATATGGAGAACCAAATCCATTTTTACCCCATAGACGTCGTAGTTACCAATCATTTCATGGAACCGATTGAACTGGGGGGAGTGGATATGTAGGGAGGAAGCTTTGATAAGAGAATATGCTCCCGTATTGGTTTTTTTGTAGAAATATTTACTGCCAAGACAAAGCAGGGTGAGTTCTTGGCCAAAGCCAAGAAAAGGTTTACCCATTTCATTTTCATTTGTCGAGAGCTCTTTGCGAGAACAACAAAAACATGTTGTTCCATACTGCTCTTTCCTTTCTTTGGTGCTACATGTTTCTTCCAAAGGGAGAACCTTAGGGTGCCTAATAAAAAAATTGGTGATGCTCCACCACTAAGGGAACAACTCCTAGGTAAATCAAGGAAAAAATTAAGGAACCTCCTGGGTAAGGACAACTCATATTAGTAGAAACATTCATATCCCTAGGTGGGATAGGAGGATTGATGAGGGGAATAGGGATGATTATAGAGATAATACTTAAAAACATAAGAATTTCATACATGTGCAACTATTATTTGAACGATGTGCGAAAAATGTGATCTTTGTTGTCCAATAGAACAAACACTAATACCTTAATCGGGTCAGTAAAAATATTAAACCATCAAAGTGTTTCTCCAATTTCTCAAGACATATCTTTCCAACCGAGGGGCGGAACACGATCATTTTGTTCCATTCTTAGTCAAATAGTTCGGGATATTCTATTAGTAATGCCCAAAAGGGTGAGGGGGATCTGTATTTGTCATCCAGGTCGATCAAAAGGTGCAAAAATAGCTAGAATCGAATGCGAGGAGTATGGAAAAAAATATTGTAATGCATCTCGCCATAAAATTGATCACTCTTCTACGAAAGTATCTACACATTATGGAATATTAGGTGTCAAAGTACATATCTCATTCATATAGTAACAAAAATAAGGGACGTGTGATATTTGAAACGTACGAGATATCATAAATATCAGAAAGGCATATGTTGTAGGGGTTGCGAAATGGGCAGTGCACAACATGGTTTTGGAAGATATGGCACCAGATGTTGTGGATCCATTCATATCTCATATCAATTCATTGGAGCACCACATCGTGCTACAAGCGGACAGTTTCGAAGAAATGGTCAAATACAGGTAAGAGTCTTCATGGATCCCCCTATTACCAGTAAACCTACAGAAGTGAGAATGGGAAAATTGATTGATTGATTGATTTTAATGGCATCCAAGAGGATGAACAGACTAAGGGACTAAGAGAATAACATCCCTAACTCATTTTCACACTCTTTTCAATGTCGGATCTACTGTGAATCTTGACTAGAAGACTAGCAATCTGGCTGATCTTATCCTCATCAAATAGTTGGTGCATGTTGTCGACATTTAAGTTGTTTTTATACTGACTGCAGATATCCTCGTAGGTTGCACATTCTTTGACAAAGTTACACTCTATCTAAACCACACCCTTATTGTATAATATGCAAGTTCTCTCCTCCCAAACTTCCTTGGGTACCCTCCACCTACCAGTCTCACATCTAAGGTGATGCGAACCTGTCCTCAATTGTGTGACTAACAATCTTGATTTTCCTTTAATAGTTGCCCCTAAATATGTTTTCTCACTATGATCACAATTTGGGTTAAACTCCTTGATGTAGTATGCTTTTTTATCCCATTATGATTGGTCCATATGGTAGTCCTAAAAATTTTCATTCACGAACTTTTTTATTTCTTCCTTGGTGTTAGGACATTTATGCAGCTTGATATTCCACTTACTCAACCAATTTTTTTGCTTCATCCAATTTTTCTTCCTATGGTCTAACTCCTCCTCCATAACTAATTTGGGCCCGCATTGGTTATTCATGTTTTCCACCTTCTTTAAATAGCTTATTAATTTGATTATCGTTGTTGCCACCAATGGAAAAGTACTTGTTTTAACTAAAAGAATTGGATATGGGAAATTGTGGATCTAACTTTGAGATTGCTATTAATTAATTTCTTCTGAATTATTTCTAGTTGTCTCCATCTGCAATTTGACATGTTGTTTCCCCATATTTCACAACCATAGAGAACAACCAGCATAACCAGCAAACCAAAGAGGGTTTTTTTGGTTTTCCAATACCAAAGTTTTGCTTTTCTACACCTATTTTGGAGTAAGTATGAGTCTCTCCACCCTCCCTATATCCTTTTCTCCCTACATGTCTCCCAATTGAGATTATCATGGAAGTCAATCCCAAGATATCTGTATTATTTCACTATCTCCAATGGAATGCCTTCGAAAAGAAAGGTGATTGGTTTGTCTTTTCCATTTAAAGAAAAGATCACGATTTTGGTCTTGGTAATGTTCACTTGCATCCCTACCTCCTGACAAAAATTTTCTAAGGTCTTTAGATGTTCTCTTAATCCATGTGTTGTTTCTAAAATTAGAATAAGATCATCCACGTATAAAATTATCTTCACCACATACCCTGCTAGATGGACACCCTCTCCATTAGTCCTGCTCAACCAGGCTTCCTCCAATGGGTCGGATTGCTCGTGCATCCACGAGACAAATCTCATTTGAAATGGATGGTGTTAGTTTGTCATATGCTCGACAAGCTGCTACATTGGCAACGCATAAACCATGTTCATCAACCAAGTTTGTTCATTGGTCGTAATAGTGGGGAAAAACTAGGACAGACCTTTCTTAGGCGAAGTGTTTGGAGCAACACTAAGAGAGAGGGATATACTCCTTTCTGAATCGCCAAAATTGTATGATGAACCTGATTATCGCTCCAGGCATATGACCTAGAGATGTTCAGGTTTTCAATCTTGTTCCCCGGTTTGAATCCAGGCATCTCTCTCTACGAGGGACTGAGTTTCGGACTCCCCCTAGTCAGGGAGGATCAGTTCGCTAGAGAAATCATTACCCTACTTCCTTGCACGGGCCTGCTAGAGAGAGTTCTTCTGTAAGTGGAGTGCCTTCCTCTCACCCGACCAAAAAAGAGAATTATAAATTATTTAAGTTACTTATTGGGTGGGGGGGTTGTGTGTGGGAAGGAACAAAATCATTAGATGAGTTCCACAATTCACTAGATGGTTGGGTTTTGGACCTCTTGTGTNCGGGCTATGTTATTAGGAATGAATGGATTTACCCGATCATGAGAGATATAGTTTTTTTTTTGGTAAGTTTCCAAACTAACTCCTATATTATATCATATCACGCGTATTTATGGGGTTATACCTATGAGGGATGGTGGGACCTTGCATATATACCATAATTTTTGTGTGTAGTTTATCCCATAATTGTGGAAACTACAATCATCTATACTTATGTCGCTATATATCATAGTTGTTGTAATTTCCTACACAAATTTTGATGTTGTTTAACCCGTGATGTGAGACAATGATACTACTTTTATGTTCTCCCATCAAGAAAGAAAGTATTTTAAGAAATGCATATATAGAGAGCATCCAATCCTTCTCTTTCCAGTATGTATGTCACGACGCGAGCAAAGCGGAGCGAACAAAGTGGGTTGTGTAACCAATGATGTTGGAATTTGCACCTATTTGTATATATTTAGTAATTAGTTCACTCATTTCTTTGATCCCACTTGGTTTTCATTTTCCATTCGCTCCCAATGGTTCAACTTATCCGAAAAAAATGTTGACCCACAAATGTGGTTCCGATCCTTCCAGTGATGCCAGAAGTCGTTTCAATATACAATTTTATCTAGTTCCTATTTCATTTAGTATCTCTGATATCGAAGTAACCTTCTCCTCCCCTCATGTAGTCCCTCTCAACAATATTGATCCATTTGGATCTTGGTCCATGATGTTCTTTTCATTTGATGATTTGATTTCCCCATGAATGGCAGAAGGGTGCTTCAAATCGAGAGTAACCACCAATGATAGGGAAGCAATTAGGGGCGAGGATGGTAAGAGCGATACCTACATCAAATCAATCGATTTGTCATAGTAGAGAGAAAAAATGACACACAGATCATACCCAAAGAGATGTCCTCATAAGTGAGGAGTACTCTTGCATGTTCTAACGAGAACACCAAAAAAACCTAATCCAGGTCTACATAAGATAGCCAAAGTACGGTTAAGCAATCGACACGATATATTTGCTTACATTATGTGCGAAGCTCTTAATCCGCTCTTAATCCGTTGGAACATCTTATGGTGTCGATCAGAGGAGGTACAATGAAAGATTTTCCAGGTGCAAAATTCCATCATATTCAAGTAGTCAAGGATTTGTTGGGAACTCCGAGTCGAAAAAGGGGCAGATCTAAATATTGTGCAAAAAGACCCAAATCGATAGAATGAAAGAACGAACGTTGAATTTAGCATGCCATGAGTTTCAGTCCTGAGTGATTAATCCATTGATGGGATTTTAGTGTTCAACGGGTGAAAACCCTTATGTACTCCTCGATCTCCCTTTTTTCGGTATGCATGTCGCTTCGCAAGCAAGGAGAGAAACAAGCGAAGTGATAATTTAAGTAATTATATCACGCGAAAAAAATATTTTTCAATTGAGAGACTATAGGGATCTCATAATCTGGAGTATATGGATTCCATGTATCAAAGACCAGCTTCTGAAACTTTGCCTCCTCTCCCTAGTGAAAGTTATACTGAAAGGAATGCCAAACCTCATGCCACTTCTGCCAAATTCCAAAAAAATAGGAAAATGATCATAAATGCAAACCTTACCAGTCCAGGATTTAAACAGTTGAATATGAGAGAGTAATTCTTGATGAGCTAGGAATCTGTCCAATCTTTTAGATATTGTTGTCTCCCCCACTCTATTATTGGACCAAGTGGGGGTTAACTCAATGGGCTCTAGATCGACCCAACCAACATTTTCAAATCAATCTAAATAAAAGTTAGACAATGTGTCCTCATGGGCATGTTGACTCCATATTTGTGCTCGACTTAAGATGAGGTTGAGATCGACCCCAACAATTAGATTCTCCAAAAATAGACATTTATTAGAGTAGTTCAATCCCAAAACTTTCTTTGTCAATGTTCAATATATGAAAAGTGAATCTCGAATCCCCNCCCCCCCCCCCCCCCCCCCCGAAGACCCAAAAGAGTTTAGTCCCACAAATTTCCACCCCTTGAAATACTTTCTCAACATGTTGATAATAGATTCGACGCACCCCATAGTCTCCTGTAGTAACACAACATCAGGATGTTTAGTATTGATCATCCTCTCGAGGGATAAGATTTTGGGCCTTCCTCCTAACCCTCTAACATTCATGGACATGAGTTTCATGGGGGAATGTTCAATATGGATTTCTTTTCTCTAAGAACCTTAGACAAGATGTGTTGTCACCCCTAATTTATTTCCCTTGAGGCCATCTGTTGTGCTAATTGGACTACAGATTTTCTCCTAGCCTTTGAGGGACCCCGAACAGGAGGATTATCAAAGCCCACCCCGCCAACAAAGAACTAGGATGTGGTTGGAGAAGATAAGGGTCTCTCCCACTAGATACAGATGAATCGGATGGGCAAGGGATAGTTATAGAAGATGCATTAGGGAAAGAGGAACCTATCTTATCTTCCGCACCAATAGAGAGGTTCAGGGAACCCTTCAAAGGGGAGTCCTTAAGTCTAATAGTGGAAAGGGAGACAAGGATCAGCGAAATAGAATCCAAACTTCCAGAAGAAATAATAGGAATAGTAGAGGGCAAGGTATCCTTACTAGATAATGTTGTAGAGCATGAAGAAGCCTCCCATATCTTTTCCATATTATCCCATTGTGATGACAAAATCTCCATGTCTTCAAAGAGATCCTCTTGCAGTGGCCTTCTCTAATACATCACCTTCTTCCCAAGTTCAATGGACATGCATATATCACTAATGAGAAAACCCAAGGAAGACTGACCAATTTATATTTATATTTATATTGTAAATATATTTTGATCACTTAATTTCTATTCTTTTTATTTAAAAATACTTATTAATATATTTTTCTTCTTTTTAATTAACATTTTACAAATTTATATAAACATAAAATTCCTTAAAAATGAATGGGTTCAATTGAAAGCAATAATTCTATATAGAGAGAGATCTTTAGTGTGATTGAAAATGAAGATAGAATTAAAGATCTTTACCATGGTTGAAAATGAAAATGATGTTGATATACTTAGCTTCTAAGTTACTAATTCGTAAAGTCGATTACTAGTCCGTAAAGTTTTGTCTTTATTGTGTATTGTATGTCGATGGAATTAAAGATCTTTTGTATGCATTGTATGTCAATGGAATTAAAGATCTTTGGTATGCATCAAAATAAAATAATATTAATGGACTTTATTCCTAAATTATTAGTCCATGTTGTAGGCGTAGAGGGACTATAGTGATCAATAAATCGTTGACTTCATATTAGTTTGTCCTTTGACCACAAATATTTCCATATTATCTATTGTTGGAACCAGGGTACTGAAAACATCGATTTTTATATAAAAAAAGTACTATATTTGTCATGATATGATTGGACAAGGGATTGGAGGTCTTATTGTCGACTTCGCTATTCCCAATGTTATATATGTTGGCATATCCAAAGTATTTGATCGTATATGGTCTTTTTTGAATCATATATTTTGTTATGCATTTGTCGATGGTGGATTAATGCTAGCATTAATTCGAGTGTTTGGTTTATCATTTTATGCTAGGTAAATTTATGGCAATGTTTGATATGGTGGCATATCCAAAGTTTGGCTTTCCAAAACATTCTATGGTGTTCGAACTATTGTTACAAAAAATATAAAAAAAAAAATTGGGATAC
>SNQJ01S0127328.1:26242-45495 GCA_010110895.2 Picea sitchensis | reverse complement strand
TAGGATCCATTGTATGGTGTTGCCCTACCTCAAGGGTTTGGTAATAATATTGTGTGGTTTCTTCTATATTGCTTTATGGATCTATTGTATATTCAGTATTTGTGGTTATTATATTGGTAGATCTATTCAGGTTCTTAACACCAACCCAATCCACAGAAGTGTGACAACTACGGGAGTATCTACCCACTGTCACCTTAGATAAACATTGTCCTCGCTTTAGTGATGATAAAATCACCACAAGGGAGGAATCATGGTGACCCTAGGGGGATTGACATGGAAAGTGGGAGAATGATCAGTGTACGCCCCTATAGGTCAATATTGGAGGGGTAAGTCTTAAGAATGAGTCTTGTAGATGGTAGATGGTTTCCAAGTATTGTGTACCTACAAAACAGTGTTAGCCTTACCCAAAACAAGAAAAATTATGGAGATAAAAGCCTTAAACCGAAAGGGGATCAAGAAAGAAACCTTGTTGTCCCAAATTGCATCAGTATTGGAATATATATATCAGCAACAAAAGATGATAAGATCTGCAAACTTAACCATCCAAAAGCAAGCACAAGATGTTGGAAACAAAGCTAGCAACAATGATTAAAGCAAGATTTTGATGGTGATTAGGGGGTTGTTATATAGTTTTATCAACAGGTTATGTGACAGCCTAATGGCTACAACAATCAATTGCTACAAGAGCAAATTCTAGCCACCAAAATTGACAAGAAATCCACCCAAAGATAGCTAACAACTAGTAGATTAATTATGGCAGCTTGCAAGTGTAATTTGGTGGTAGAATAGTGAGTAAAGCAAGAGTTAAAGAGAGTTTGTTGCATCCCTATTGGTTGTAGCATAAATTTATAATAGAAAAGAGAATTACTTGGCCAATCAAGATGCCCCTAGGCCCCTATAGCATGTAGAAATTGATCCAACTTAAACAATTCCAATATCTCAAAATTTTATGCAAACCAATGCAAGAATAATATATCTCCAATGCAAGTAGACTAGTGCTTTATCAATTGGTTTAATGGAGTCTATTTTGTATGAGATAGGTTTGTTACCTCTCTAGGGGTATAATCCCTTTTACTCCCTAGAGCAAACTAACCTAGAAAGGTAAATCTACAAGGGTGTAAGCCCTTTTACTCCTTGTAGCAACCTTTGTGCAATAGATTTTTCAATAACAACAATGATAGATCTTGATGAAGGGTGTATGCCCTTATACTTCTCCAAAAATTATACAAAATTAACCTTGAAACAAGAAGAAACAACACAATATGCAAAAAACTCCTTACCAATTCCAAGAGATAACATGAAAAACCCTTCTTTATCAAGAATATTCCATCACCATTGCAAAGAGACAAGCATCAAGAGATAGTGCCTAGCTTCTTCCTTCAAAAGACAAGTAAATAGCATCCATAAAGCATCAAGAGAGAGAGAGAGAGTGAATTTCCCAAGGAGGGAGAAACTTTCAGCCAAGGATGTATGTAATTCTCAAGCACATCATGCTAAAATGAAATGAAAGTGACCTAGATTTATATAAAGTCACTCATAACCAATTTTTCCACCTTTTTAAAATGTCAACAACAAATTAGAGAGGTTGACCTTCTCTGTTTTCCCTTTACAACTTAAAATCGCAAAATACATAAAGAAATTCCCCTTTTAGGGGTGATGTCACGCCTTAAAGTGTGACGTTAGGCCTCCAAGAGAGACGTTGATTCTTTTAGTGACGATCGTTGGGCCTCCAAAGGCCATGTGCTCTGCCACCAAGTTCTATATCGTATGTCAAGTGTCTCTCTCTCCATCAAACCATGCCACATCACCATCAACCATGAGAACCCCATAAAAAACTCCAACTTGCATGTGACGTCTAGGGCGTAGAAAGTGACGTTTTAGGCCTCCAAAGGCCAACGTTGAACTGCAAGGGGCTAGCATGTGATCATCGCATGGTGTCCAAGTGCCTCCAAAGGCAATGTTCATCCGCCCATGTGTCCAATGAGAGGGGGTGTATCATCCAACCTATGGGCTTCATGCCCCTATGAAGGTCCAAGTAACCCTGTGCCTCCACGAAAAGACTTTCACCTAGCAACGCCCTGCAAAGAAAAACAAATTTGTCCTCCAAGGGCCCACAAGTCACAAGTATCATGCCAAGTAAGCCATATCTAATAAAAGAACCACCCAAACATGTGCATCAAATCCCCCCTTTTCAAAATAAACAAATGTTCAAAGACCTTATACAACTTGTCAAATTTAAGTATGGGAGGGTTGTCATGGTGACCTATTGGATAGATCATTTCTCAATTCAAGGAGTGTTTCCCAGGAGGACCCTCTCAAAGTCATGTAAATATTATCAAGTGAATGGGGGTGTGACTTATGGGCATAGGGTTTCTTGACATACAAGGGCTCATATTGTCTCATTTATGGGTGCCTCTGTAGAGGGTGTGCTTGCTCTTGAGTTACCAACTATTTAGGTGTTATTTTTCCCATACCATTTTTTAGCCATCTTTCCAATCCCTACTTTCATTTATTTGTAATTTTTTAGTCACCTTTATAGGGTTTCAAGCTATAGCATTTGCAGTTTGGGACCGTGGCGGGCACTGAGCATGTAGAGCTCAAGTTTGATTGGCTTTTGATGGTCCTCATTTGTTGTGTTCAATTTCTTTTCAGCATTAGTCTCTTATTATTTTATAGCAGCTACAATCTACCTATGGGCCTTTAGCCCCTTCTTCCCATGAAATGAGGTACAAGCCCTTCTTGGGTCAATATGCCCGAAAACCCAAAAGATGAGGAAACGAAAGGAATGAAGTATGGAAAGTGACAAGTATGTGGGGGAGTGGTACGATGACCCTTCAAGGAGACCACCTAGTAGCAACCCTTTTCCCGAGGGTGACCACTTACTAGGACAACATGTCAACCACCAAAGTGAAATGAGGCAAAAGGCATAATTTCCAAGCAAACGTTTTCAAAATCAAGAAAGGACCCTTTGCAACATGTTCAAATGCTTCATTTATTAGAATGACACTTATCACAACACCGAACTTGTTACCTCATGGAGCAAGGCCTATTGTCCTTTGTGAGCCATGTTGGTGTGGTGGATGTTGTTGTCATCGATTAAATGGTGACGCGTGGTAAGATAGGGGCCTCTGCCTTTTCATATTCCTCTTGGTACTCCATGTCTGCAACCTGAGGGTCTCAAGACATCATCTCCTTAGTTACCCTAGGAATGGGGGTAACACCCCCAACAATTCGTTTTTTTCAAATGTGAGAATTAACAAATCTAAATATAATTTTAAATGGGAACATTGATTGGTCAAGGGATCAATGGAAAAACATTTGTGCTTAGCCTTTGAGAACCTACAACAACATTGATGTGCCCTTCAAATATTCCTTCTATAAATTAGCAATATTGCTTCTAATATTTTAATATCAATTTTATAAATATTGCCTTTAATATTTCAATATCAATTTTATGTCCTCTTGAAGAGTCTCCTTTTACAACTTTTTATCAAATAACATGAATATTAGTTAAAGAAACATACATTACACAAAATTGTAGAAAAAAATAAAATAAATCAAACATCATAAATATCACAGGGTTAAATATTAGAAACTTTGGAAATAAAACATTTCAAGATTAATTTTGGAATAAAAACATTCAATTTGAAAAATTAACTACAATATTATATATGACTCGATTTAAAAAACAAGGGGTTTGTATCTACAGGCAATGATAAAAAACAAGGGTTTAGCTTTTTTTTAGAAAATAAACATATAAAAGATGTGCATATAGCATTTTTGGGGAGGATGTTACTCTTACATATAGTTAATTGTTTTTTGCTTTTGTTTTTTTTATTTATGCTTGGAAATAATCTAGAGTCTAAAATATTAGCAAGAAGATAGAGGTGGGAGGTGATAATATTTTTCTGTTGTATATATAATTTTTTCTTTTGAAGACAATGGAGGAGACTGCAATTTGTTGAAAAGTATCCATCTCGCATCTAGCTCAGTCTCTTGTTAAACTGTCACTTTTTTGTTTTTTTAGTGTGAGAATTTGTTGATAGGCATTTCCATATTGCATATTTTCAAAAGCTCCAAATAAAAATAAAGTATCTAGCTCAGTCTCTTGTTAAACTGTCACTTTTTTGTTTTTTTAGTGTGAGAATTTGTTGATAGGCATTTCCATATTGCATATTTCCAAAAGCTCCAAATAAAAATAAAGTTCCTTAGAGAAGGAGAAAATAGTAGTCTGAATAACAAGCATTTAATGCACATCTCAAATCCCAATAAATTCCCCATCACTTGCATATTTTTCCTAAGGTGTGGCTTGTATCTACAAGCAATGATACAAAAGCAGGGATCTATTTTTTTGTGAGCAAATAAACATGTAAAAAAGTGCATACAAAATCTTTCAGGAGAGAATGCTACTCTCATTGATGGTTAATTTTTTTTAATTTATACTTTGAAATAATTTGGAGTCTAAAATATTGTTTAGTTTTTAGGAGTCTAAAATATTATCAGGTGTTCGCAAAAAGATAGAGCTGGTAAGTGATCCTTCATTTTTTCATGTATATGTAGTTTCTTCTTTTCAAGAGAATGGAGGAGATTGTCATTTGTTGAAAAGTATTTTTCTTGTGTCTAGCTCAAGTATCTTGTTAAATCTGTCACTTTTATGTTTTTTTGCTATTGTGTGAATTCACTGGCATTGATTTCCATATTACACATTGTGGAAAACTCCAAATAAGAATAGCAGTTTGAATGACAAGCATTTAATGTGAATCTTAAATCCCCCTAAATCCCCCATCACTTGCATATTTTTCCAGGGGTGGTAGTTTCAAAACAAAATTAAACCAGAAGGGATTCGTATTACAAATCATTTCCCTATAAAAAATGCAGTTAATTTAAAAGTGGGCATATTAATAACACTCATATTTCAAATTAATAAGGCTGTTGTTTCATAAAGTGGCATTTTACAAATATTAAAATAACATTACCAAAGTTTAGGATCATACTATTATCACAAAATCATGAGCTCACATACGAAATAGCTCTTGCATAAAATTTAATACATAAGAGAGTTGTTATGGCTAGATGCACCATAGACTTATTGTAACGTGAAGAAGTGGTTTGACAACCTATCTTGAGCTCATATTTTTACGTCAATTTTGTTTAATTTTCCCCTCTTAGGTGTGTATTATAGATGTGATTCCATGCCCTATAATTTCCTAAATCCAAATTGAACCATTTGAAAGACCTTTCTTGAGCCAAGAAAAAAAACTATCTTCATGTGGTCTTTGACTCATGGCAGCCTAACAGTTGATCGATGCCCAATCTAGTTTATTTGTGCATTTTGTGAAAGACAAGAGACGTTGAAACATCTAATCTAGTTTTACACAAAAGGTTAAGCAGCCTACAATTGAACCACCCCATTTTGTATCCATTTTTCCTCTACCAATTGATAAACCATTTTAACTGACCCATTTTGTATCCACCTTTCCTCTACCACTTGATAAACCATTTTAACTGACAAATAACTATGGATCATGAACTTTAATGTTTCTAGTAATTTATGAAGAGTTAAAAATATTATTTTATATTTTGAAATACCGAAATGATACTATTTAACAACAAAGATTTGTATGGACTCACACGTGGCAATGGTGAGGAATTTATACTTTGCAAATCTAGCCCAGAGTGGACAAAAGAAGCAATGGATATTTAATCATTTGTCCCAATTATTAGAATATTGTTGTCATAGGGGAGGATTAGAGTGGAAAGAGTGAGAAGTGCATGACGGCAAAGCTAGTAATGTGGCTATCATAACGAACTTCCATGTTCACTAGTTGATGACAAGGTCCCTTGCACTCCACTAGCAATTTCAGGAGGGGTGGTTGCCAAAAAAAGCTAAGTGATGATTGGGATCCCTCAATTTTCATGAACCAAATAGGTCAATGTAGCCCCCTTGGCCCAATGATGTCTCGACTACCTCTTCTACTATCACAACTCATAATACAAAATATTTTTATATTTTTTGAAATTCAAAATTGACTGATCAATCACTGATTTTATTTTTTAGTCTTCTAATATGTATTTTGGATGGAAATTCGTGAACATTAATAAAATTGTATATTTTTTAGTTTCATTGACCTATTCTTTGATCATTCGTAAACATTAATAAAATTATTATCTTATCTATAGAATTTATTTTTTGAAATATTTTAAAAATTCTATTACATTTACAAAAAGGTATAAAGCATATTACAAAAAAGGGTGGCAACTAGACTACCACCGCAAATCCAAAGTCAAGGGTGAATTAAATATACGCTACATATAGACTAATAAGAATCTCTTGCTTTTGATTGGCTTTAAATCGATACCCTTACCCAATTATAAACATTACGATGGTTAGATAGATTCATGTCAATGATGGTATGAAGCTCATAAAATAGGCAGTGCTTGCTCTCACATATTCAATGCAAGACCTAATATCATGGTTATTGTGGTTATCGATTTCTAATCAGTGAAACGATAATCAAATGCATATCTATACTCGTTGCCAACAAGTTAGCATGGATAAGGCCTCACAAGTGAGACCATGAGTGGAGACAAGAACATTTACAAAATGCCTTCAAACTCTAATGCTCGGTGGATGCACCTCTATAGCATCATGTGAAAGATAAAAACCCACTATCCAAAAGTTTGCATGCCTTTGTGAGAAGGCAGGACCTGATTTTACGGCTATTGCATCAGCTCCTTGAGAAAATACAATGACCATAGCTTGTGCCCAAGATCCTCCACATAGCTTTTTTCAAAGAAACAAGATACTGCATAGTTTAATAACCCAAAAGCTATGTTGAACCAAATTGTAAATCATCACTAAATGCAAAAATGGAGCTGACATGCAAACATGGTGATTCTATTAAAAAACCCCAAGAACAGGCTACAATTCTATACTACAGCTTACACAGGTAAACATGCATTGTACATATTTCTAAAAGCTTCCACATTAATGAGGCTAAATATGCATACCCAACAACATAAATGAGTTTGCATGACAATATGCGCAGCCTTGAATTAGAAGTCCTAACAGCTCATTCAGGTCAGGCAATCATAAACCATAATTATACATGTATTTAAGGTTGGCAGGTGAAAAAGTGAATCTATCAAAATAGATTTATTCTGCCGATGTCGTCTCAGGCCAATAGAACTTTTCCTTCGAACACATTATTTGCAAAAGCCCGCTGCAATATGCCTTGTATTCTGAGATTAGAATACATCCGTAGACAAATATTCTAGAATCTAAAGAGAGTTCACACCTTATACAATAGACTATCCAAATTCCTGCAGACATGAAAAAAAATGAACCAAAATAAAACCATTCAAGTTCATCAGCTCAAGGGCTTGAATGCTGTTAAGAAGATTTGCAATCTTGGCAGCAAGTATGGCAAGGAAAAACACTAATGCAGTTGGGTCATGGACCCCCTTGGCATCGGGTGTGCTCAAGGAGTTGGATGATGCCTCTCAAAAGGGCACCTAGCTGCTGCCTTCAGGCTCGCCATCAGTAGTTGTTACTAAGGCTCTTGACAAGTCTGTTCCTTTGAATCATTCTTTCAAAGATGTAGTCAGTCAATCCCAAGCACTCCCTTTGGAAAGGAAGACCTTGTTGCAGGGCACTTTCATTGTAGAGAACGCCAATAGCACCCCTGCGTTACAAATTCCTTTGAAGGGGATTAATGCATACATCAATGATAACAAAAAAAAGCCCTGATCTACAGATTCAATGGGCTATGGCCAACATCTACAGCTCTCATTGAATGGATTGACTCCAATTGGACGAAAACTTACAGTTACTCTTTGTTCAAGAGGATTTCTTATCATTTATTTTAAAAACCCAAAAGACTGCAGAAAGGTCATTGAGGAGGAATCATGATTTTGGGGCAGAATTGGCCTCTTCTTTGAACCATGGTTCCCTGAATTTGATCCTACTTCATTGATTATTTCCTCAACCCCGATATGGGTGAGATTGTAGAACCTCCCCCTCTACCTGTGGGAAGAGCCTAGAGGAGACCTTCCAAAAGATTGAAAACACTTTGGGCAAGTATATCAAGTCTGATCCAAGACAAGAGGAGAAGGGTATTATTACCTATGTCACAATATGTGTAAAGTTGGATCTGAGGAAAGGTTTGCCAGATTGGATTATCAGATTGAGGATCTCAAATGGACCCAATGGTTTTACTTTTGGTCTTCTAGAACACAGCCTTCAAATGCAGACTTTGGAAGTCTTTAGATGCTTCCTTAATGCTTAAGTGATGAGCATCCACCACCTATCAAGAGGTGAGACACCATTACACTGGGGCCTGTTACAATCCAGACCAACGGAAGGACAACCACTGAATGGCCCCTTCGCAGGAGCACACCAGCCATTTTTTTGACGAATCAAACTTTGGTGACAGCGATAACTGCACCTTGCTTTCACTGACCCAGCTGACCTCTTATGGCTAAAATGCAGACTTTGTTTGCATGCAGGGAATCTAGAGGAAGACTGTCCAAGAAGGATTATCCATCAAATTGAAGAGCAGCTTCCCTCCATTCTGAAAGAAAGCTCGGATGGCTTCCAAAAATCTAAGAAATAAGTAGAAGAAACTTGGGCCACCAACCAAGACTAATCCAATTAACCCAAGCCCGCCAGCCACAACAAAGAACCTTCTAAAATTAATCAGCTGCAAAATCCTGTAGCTGGTCAAGAAGACCATAGCGAGGAGGATCCAATTCTTTCTGAGTTTGCAAAACAAGGATCTCCTCACATCAATATCCCAGTTTCAAGTTCTTATATCTCAAAGTCAGAATCTAAGAAGAAGCAGAGTAAGGAACAAGGTTGATAGAAATCCTTGTTTTCTTAATTTTCAGTCAGCTCACTCTCTTAGTTGTTAATTAAAGGAAAAACATATTGTAGAATTTTGTTAAGGAATTTTGAACTAAATGTGACCTTGGATATCAAGAAATATAAGTAGAATACGGGTACAATCGCTCTGCACCCTATCTTAATAGTAATACAAATCACTTGTTTCTGTTTAGAAAAAAAGTTCATCAGCACAAGATCAAGTTTCTCAAAAAGAATGCTTCCATAAAGTTTACAATCTAAGCTGAACCACGGCTCACATGATGTGATATGAAGATTCAAGTTCCTTGTTCTTAGCAAAAGAATAAAGACATATGCAATATATAATACAACATCTTCCTGTCCCTCAGTAAGATGGGTAAAAGCAATCAATTTGGGCTTTTCTTGGAGACCACCCATATTTCCCTAAAAAATATAAGATCCACCCAAATAATTGCCAGTCTGCAACATACAGAGGATGGGTTCAATTTTTACACTTGAAATTCATGACTCTTAACCTTTTGTCACAAGAGATTGCCTAAGTTCCTTCTTATCACATCTCATTTTTAGCCTTGTTTATTGCACTCTCTTCTTCAGCAGATGTTATACTTATCATGGCATTTTAGTAAGCATGACTCTCAGCTTTAAGGCTGTTTCCAGATACCCTTTTAAGTCAGCACTGCTGTCTCAGCTGCTGTTGATACATTATCCTCTTTATCACTTTGTGCCATTCCATCCTCCCCCACATCTCCAATTTGAAACCCCTGTTTGAAACGATCATAATTAGTTGGCTCTTTCGACTTGTATGGACGCTCACCAAGCACTTGCACTAAATCATCCTGATGCAAAACCTCTTTTTCAAGCAGCAATTTTGCCATCTTTTCCACTCCTTCCTTGTGCTGTTCAATTAACTCTAAAAGGTCCCTTTTTTGCATAAGCTTTATTTACCCAGTCACGTACTTCATTATCAATAATTTCTGCTGTTTCATTACTGTAAGGCTTAGTCATTTCATAAGAATATTCCCCTTTGAGGAAAAGATAGAAGACCAATTTTTTCACTAAAACCATACAAGGCAACTTGTGCATATGTCATCTTTGTCACCTTCTCCAAATCATTTTGAGCTCCAGTTGAAATTTTTCCCAACAAAACCTGGAAATTTCAGTGTAAGTTTGTGATTTTCGCAAGCACATATGTAATACCTAAGCAGGCTGATAAACAGAACATGAATAAAAGATATGAAATGTGAATAAGACCAAACCGATAATAGTACAGAAACCTCAAAGTTTAAAATAAGTTACAAAGATATATATATATCTTGGACCTTTACCTGTTCAGCAGCCCGACCTCCAAGTGTCATGCATGTCATGTCAAATAGCTGCTCCCTTGTCAACAACAAATTCTCATTTGGTAAATATTGAGCAAAGCCCAATGCTGCAGTTCCCCGTGGAACAATCGTTACTTTCAAAAGTGGCTCCGCATGCTCCAAGAACCATCCAACTACAGCATGACCTGATTCATGATATGCTACAGTCCTCCTTTCCTCCTTACTAATTACCTAGAAAATAGCAAAATAGATGGATCAAAAATGGAATGACAATTATATATATATATATGCAAAAACAGAGTAAAATCTCAAATCGCTGCATGGGGGTTCCTTGTCCACAAACAAGGGGGTCTCCAAATTTAGTGTCTGGCTTGGCCATGACCTTAAGAATTAATTATTACCAAATTGCAGGTCCGCGGTATGGTGTTACATGGTGTTTAATAGTCTGTGACCCCGAACCTCTGTTATTCCTGGTAATCTATCTTCAAAGAATAATGCAGAAAACACCCACTGATCATCCTAACAAGATGCTTGATATATGTACAATGAAAATAAAACATACAGAAACAATGCTGAAAATAACCAAAATGAAGCTTTTGTGCATATGTAAATGCAGACATCAATAAATTCCATGTGATTATTCCAATAGATATAACAATGATCAAGAATAAAAAATTCATAATTATAGTTAAAAGAACAATAGTTTCACAGTGAAGTACTCAAGTATTTGCATGTCTCCAAGGTAGGTTTTTCGACCGATTAATCATTAAACGTTCATGGAACATATTGACTATATTTGTCATAAATATTTTGACAAAAATGCACTAACTTTTTCTGAGCTATTTACTATCATGTTGGATTTTCTCTTCAAGTTCCATCCTTTCTCTAACACATTTTCCATCAGATTCGCTAGAGTTTGGATAATGGAATGAAGTTCAGAGGTTTTGTCAATCTGGCTGGTGGAAGGCAGTCGAAAAGATATGGTCAAGGGCAAAATGACAGACTGGAGAAAGTGAGGCTACAATATTCGGGCCTAAAACTAACTTAAATCATAGGTCTGTTAATTCAAGGCAGCGTTGGACTACTTGACGTGCAGAAATGACAAAGCAAAATGTTCAAACCCAAAATCAGCTCAAGATGACTTTGAAATCAGCTTGAAATCGGCTCAAAAACAAACTCAACCAAAACACAAAACCAGCTGGAATTAGGTAATTTTGGAAAAGAAACCATCAGACTAAAAATCATTGCCACACTTTAATACCAAAAGGACTTAATCTTCTAAAAGTAGGTCCATGAAACCACTTTGGATAGACTGAATTCTATTCTATGATTACAGTAAAGGTGATACGAAAAAAATGATTTACATGAACTGAACCTTTTGTGAAATTTCTAAAAAACGGATTCGCTTTTCAATTAAATAACTGATTTTTGTAGGTTTTCTCTTCACAGAAATAATATGCACGGCAAAAATAATAACCAGAATCAAACAGTAAAGAATAACAACAATCACAACACTTGTACACTTGTTTTTGGACAATAGTCGTCCCTGGAAAAACGGAGGAAAACCAATGCAACAGATTTGTGGATTTTTTATTATTATTTGCGGGGAAAATAGAGATCTCTTACAATGGTAAATAGGCCTCAGCCAATTGTTGATCAATCTCAGCAAACCCCCCTCAACAGAATCGTACAGCATCCCCAAAACCCTTCAATCAGCTTCTTAGAACGAAACAGAAGAAGAAATGGTGAGCCTCTGCGTAATTGTACGGCCCTCCTGCATCACCTCTGCGTCACTCTTACTTGGCCCTGTCAGATCTGAAGAATACCTCTGCGATTTGGTGAAGAGATGAGTCAATCCACCTGTCAATGTCTCCTCCGTCCTCCTGCAAAAACTCACCAGCAAACCTGCAATCGATCTCTCTCAAATCAAATCCTCTTTATCAAGTGTGCCCCCTAGCCAAGTCGATCTGCTCATATACTTTGTTGAGTGAATGAAACCCTAATGTCCAAAGTGATGGAGGGCTGAGAGCTACTCTCTCTATCAAGATGAGATCAATGGTCCAAGATTAAAGACCACAAACCAAATTATTTTTGACTTTAACCTTAGAAAAGGTACTCAATAAAGCCAACTGAAGATTATAACACATCAACAGTTCTTTTCCCTAAGTCTAACTTAGGGAAAACATTTAATTAATCAACTTAGCCTATGTTCCATTGTCCTCCATCATGCTAGGACGCTATAATGATGATGGAAGACCTTCCTTTGCTACAATTTCAACACCTTTTTCCCTTAGTACTGTAAGTATTCATGCTATAAGTAATCTCAAAACAATGGCATAAACTGTAGGTTCTATGATAGATAAAAACAGTGGACTCTAAAAAAATGTCAAACTGAAATAGGAAACCATGACCAAGTGATATGACATGAATAGCAAATCAAGAAAGAATAAATGAAGAATCTATAAAATGAAACAAACCTTATTTTCTTCTCCAAACCACCAATAATCCTATCAATAGCTGCCTCAAAGTGTGACATACTGATCTCAGTCTTCTCGTTCCTCACAGCAATAAGAGCACCCTCATTGCATACATTTGCAATATCCGCTCCCGCAAATCCTGGAGTCAGTGCAGCAAGGCGTTGAGAGTAATATTTTGGATCTTGGTCAAGCTTAAGTTTCTTCAGATAAATTTGGAATATTTGCTCTCGACCAATTATGTCAGGCTTATCAATAGAAATTTGATGATCGAATCGTCCAGGCCTAAGAAGGGCCTTGTCCAATATGTCAGGTCTGTTAGTGCCTGCAAGCACCACTACACCTGAAGTTGTCCCAAAACCATCCATTTCTACCAGCAACTGGTTGAGAGTACTTTCTCTTTCATCATTTGCTCCTGCTAACCCTCCACGGCCTCTTGCCCGACCAATTGCATCAATCTCATTAATAAAGATAATTCTTGGTGTAGCCTGCCTGGCTTCAACAAACAAGCTTCTACTCCTAGAAGGCCCAACACCAACAAACATCTCCATGAAATCTGAGCCACAAATTGAAAGAAAAGGGACTCCTGCTTCCCCTGCTGTAGCTTTTGCCAAAAGAGTTTTCCCTGTGCCAGGAGGACCCACTAAAAGGGCACCTTTTGGAATCTTAGCTCCTAGCTCTTGGTACTTCTTAGGATTTTTAAGAAAATGCACAAACTCCATGATCTCTTGCTTTGCTTCATCACAACCAGCTACATCCTTGAATAATACCTGAACCACAATGCAGGAAACAGTGTCAGCATACGTGACTGAACTTGCAAACTAAAAATCTGGAAGTTAAAAGCAGATGGCAGAACATGATGGATTAAATAATTTAGGAAAACTGATAAATGTTTAACAGGACCATTACAAAGTGCTGAATTCCTCTATGAAAGAGAGAAGGATCAAAAGTGAAATAGGTAGTGTACATATCAGTACAAGTATGTAACCCAAATCAGAGAACACTAAGAAAAGTCGCAAAGTACATTAAGAAAACATGTACTGGTATCCCAAAGGCAAAAACATGGCATTCTAAACAAATATGGACGAAAATGCAAACAGGCTCCGCAACATACATATAAGAAAATAAATGCAAAATCTGAACAGATCTCATAAAGGATCAGCAAGGGAAAGAAAAAATGTATCTTACATGGTAATATGATGTTAAAACCTAAAACATATAAGCCTTAAATTCAAAATTTTAAGCAATAAATTTTCCCTGCCTCGTAGCAGTCGAGGCTTGGATTTGGAGTATACATGCAACTGGCACCATATTGATAGTAGATACAAGGCCAAACAGAAAATAAAATATTTTCTCTGAAATATAAGAATGTTTTATTCTATGACATTGAGATACAGGTCTATAATTGAAACTTTAGATAAGGAAACGAAAATTCCACAACAGAAGACATGTCAGAGATTTTGATATGCAAACCTTGTCCTTTGAATTTTTATCTAGCTTCGTTACATTAGCTTTGCCAATGTTAAAGAGTCCACGACCACCCTTGCTTCCAGGTCCACCTACACCTAAACCACTTTGCATTCTTCGCCCAAAGTAAATAAGGGACCCAAGAATCAATAATGTAGGTGCAAATCTCAACAGCTCTTGGTACCAGACCATTTCTGAAACATATGTTACAGGAACATAATCATGAGGATCAATACCCAGTGCTTCTTGAGCATCTTCCAACTTCTGCTCAAAGGATTCAACACTGCCAATATTAAAGGAATACTTATGTTGGCTGCCACCCACAGAAGAGGTCCGTCTGACATGTATCTCTCCATCACTTCTTTCACTTTGAGTAGAATTATTTGGTGAATTTCGAACATAAACTTTAGCTACATATTTGTTTGAAACCACAATATGATCCACAAGCCCAGGTTCCAGTAGTTTATTTTTGAATTCCTGAAAACTAATCTGCAATGAAATGACATATTCAGAACAAATTAAATGAACCTTATTCCATAAAAAAAAAATTACTTAAATTATGTTTACAAAGTTGAACTAATGTTCAGAATAAATTACACACGTTGCTCTCATACAAATTGACCTGAAAGCATTATAAAATATGTTAGGATATTATTTTAAAATGGTCCAATGAATCCTGGAAATAGAAGTGATAAACAGTTAATGATTAATATAGTGTAGTATGTACAGTAGAGTAGGACAAGCATGATATGTTTGGAGAATCCTTAACTTGAGTGTATAAAAAATATAAGTGTTAATTAATAAGGAATATATGTTTACACTGCACCGCCATTCTATATGTTTTGAGTATGCTTCTTATAGCTTTGAAGTCTCAGTATGAAAGGAGCTAGCCAAAAATCAGTAAAACATTGTCATTATAACTGTTAGAAGTAGAGAAGTAATGCAGAACAGTAAAGTCCTTTTAAATTTTCAGTTAGAATAACAGCGAAGTCTCATTTTAGAATAGTACAACACTGTTGAACACATAGCAAGGAGACAATAAATTTCTGATAGTGTAAATCCAACATTCTTTCTGATCTAAACTGAAGAAAAAAGTAGATCAGTATCTAGATCAGATGCTGATATATATACTATACATGTCAAAGCAAGCCTGATGCACAATAGATCAGATTTACATTAGATCTAGATGAGATTGGAGCAGATCTCAAGCATATTAAATTTCAAGTTAAATTAAGAATTTGATCAAATAAACAAAATAGCAAATCACTTACCTTGAAGATTTACCATGAAGGAGATACAGTCACACATTAGAGATGAGATGCCATTAGTGCTTATGCTCAACAAAAATCCAAGGTCATTGATCTACCATATAGGTTAGATCCCTTGCTAAAAGATGAAAGGGACTTTCTTGCCACCAGTGGGAGAGAAAACACCACACAGAAAAATTCTGTGATCAAACCCTTATACCCACATAACTTTCCAGCAGATCAAACACATGTGCCAAAGGGGTACGGCTGTCATGAATACACAGTCATGGGGCACGACTGGTTTAGATAAAAGCCAGATCTGTGAAGGAGAGGCCACGTCCAATGCAAAGGAGGCCAGATCTATATAGTAGAGGCCAAGGCTCAAACTAGGAGAGCCAAACCACCAAAATAGGTAGCCACAAGGGGCCGATCTACCACAGCAAAGGGCATGAGCCGAGCTACCACAAGTAGAGCGGTGACCGCCTATTCAGCAGGGGTTTCAACTCATGTGCCATGAATATTTGCATCATCATATGCAAGTATGTCAGATACAGTGTGGTTCTACTTGGGCATTTTGATGCTCCAACACAAAATTCTGTAAACGAAATTCCCGCACCCATAGGCGTGTGTTAATATTGTAATAGGTCTGCGTGGATCATGGTTAGGTTAGGTACCTTGGGATGTTTTCATTGGGAGAGTTCCGCAGGGGTTTTATCCCTCGGTTGTCAATTGGGCTTTTGTTTGGTGACTTCCCTTGAGGTTTTCTCTCCACACATGCAATAATTCCTCAAAGTGGTGAGCAGTTCTCTGGGTCTCATCCTTTGGTAGCTATTGTTTAAAGAATGATGTAAATGACCATGAAAAACATCTTAGAAAGTTTCACGGAATTTCGTCGAGCCTAGATATGTTTTTTTTAATTAATTAAATTTTTAATAATTTAATTAATTAAATGTTTACTGAGCAAATATTGTAAAAGCTGGATCTTTGGGTTTTATTAGGGGTATTTGTGCTCAAAGAAATGGAATAGCACCCCACACACCCATAGACCAAAGAGTTTCATCTCAGTCGGACAAGTTTGCTATGCATTTGTCCAACCGGAGTCAAAGTCAGTCAAACAAGTTTAATTGCTAAGTCATTTTGTAATTTTTGGCCAAAATAAGTTATTGAGTGAGTGTTAAGATGGATAAGAGCAATATTAGACATAACATAGCCCTCCCAACCTTTTCCAACCTATTGAACCTTACCCACCTTTTACACTCAAAATTAATGGCCCCCTAGGGCAAGTGACGTTTTCCTTGGTGGAGGTTGTTGTGACTTATTTGGGGCCCCTCTCATGAGTTATGACTCCTTTGACCCCCACATCACCTCCTAAGGGATGATCCCACTCATTTTTCTCATTAATTCCCTCCATTCATTCATTTCCCTTTTTTTGGCCCCTCAAGAGGAGTTACGCCCCTCTTTAGAAACTCCACAAATGATTTTTTAAAAATTATTTGAGACCTCTCGCAACTCCTTGGCATCAATCCAAGGCCTCACACACCTCTTTGCTTGATCCAACACCTCCTACATTTTCCTACACACACCAAACTCCACAAATGATTTTTTAAAAATTATTTGAGACCTCTCACCTTCCTTGGCATCAATCCCAAGGCCTCCCACACCTCTTTGCTTGATCCCAACACCTCCTACATTTTTCTACACCCTAGATCTAACTTTCAAACCCTAAATGGTGTGCCCTAGCCTTGAGATCTACTCTTATGCTTGGTGGTGGACACTTGGCATTGATCCAAGAAAGGTAGGTTTGCCTCTCCAAGTATAAATAGATCTCTCTCCTCACTCCCAACTCACCAATCTTTGAGCTATTGTTGTTATGCTGAAATCTCTCCTCACTTCCACTATCTTGCTCTTGCCATCTTGCCATTTCACTCATTGCTCTTGAGGGTTTGGAGCAAGTATTTCTCCAACATTCTCACATTTGGAATAAAAAGCTTTGGAGGATTTTGAAGACATCCAAGAGTATTCTGGTTTTCTTCTTGCACATGAGGTGATTTTGTATTGTTCATGTTTTATGTGTGCTTGGAATAGATCTATGGTAAAGTATTTTACTAGAGTAGGTTAGCAAAGAGTATTCTTGCTAGTTTATGCTTATTGGATAGCCTAGGGTTTGAAGTATTTCACATTCTTAGTCTTTTCAATATTGCTAACTATTTCCATGCTTCACATATTGCTATGAGTCTTGCAGGTTGCTTCAAAGGATTTATTGGGATAGCATCAAGAAAGAGCCTACCCTTAAAACCTTCTCACACTCCTTGCTTTCTTGTTCCATTTATTTTCCGCATCATTTCCATTTGTATTTCAGTTTCTAACACTCTTAGATAGGTCAAGAATATCAACTTTTTATTGCAGATTCTTATGTAAAAAATTTCTGTGTAAAAACATTTTTTTTTTTTATATTTTGTGTGTGTTTTGCAGCATTTCCAGCAAGCTTTGCTTGCTGTTTTTTGCAGGTTCTTACCAGTTATAAGGGGAAACGCTGCCCAAATCCATCTACAAGACTTCCCCAAGAACCCCTCTTGGTTGGGTAACTATTTCCTAACCTTTCTCCTTGTAAATCCAAGCTTTCTTTCATTATTTCATTCATTCTTTTGTTTATAATCATAAGCTAACGTAATAGTTGCCTACACCTTGGGGAGAAATCCCCAATATCGTTGGGCTAGGCTAGTTTGCTTTCCTTTCAAGTTTTTCATTTATTTATTTGTTTCATTTTAATAATTTGTTAATTTGTTAATAACCCTCTTTGGCCAACACTGGTAGGCTTGCCTCCACCTTGGCCATTGTAAGTGGTTTCCATCTTTTAAGTTTTTTTTATTTTTAATAAGCTAATGTGCCTGCACCTTGGGAGAGAAATCCCCAAAATCGCTAGGCTTAAGGGAAACTTATCTTCTTTGATGTCTACATGCTCAATGGTTAAAATATTCTAGATAGTCACTACATCTAAGTTTCCTTTATTCAAGTTATTCTACTTCATATGCTTATGCTCATATTGCTAAATGGTTTAATGATTTAGGATACCTCTTAAGTGCCAAATCTATTAGTTTCTCATAAATCATTTTACCTTTTACATTTTAAAGCATATGTGATCTAATTCATGGTTTAAGATCTCATTCATTAACTTGTTAAATCTTTACGTTTCAAGCACATATCTTTTACATGGGTTTAACACATAACATATGTTGATGAATGGTTAATCTTTAACTCTCATTTTCACTTTCATAAGGCAAGTTGTTCTTGCCCTTTTTCATTTTGCAATTTTAATGCCTAAATGATGATGTGATGCCATGGTGAATATCTTTTCTTAATGTTCTTTCATTCATGTTACATTTTGTGGTTTAAGCAAGTACACTCACAGCTTTACATCTTTCAAGTACTTTTTCTTCACCTTTAACTTTCAAATCTACATGTGGAATGGTTAATGAATGAATGGTACATCTCTTGCAACATTTCCTGCATGTTTTGATATGTTAATGGTTATTTAATTTACATCTTGCAACACATTTTCACCAACATTTTCAATTCGTCCATGCGCTAAAAAGTAAAATTTAAAGTGCTTAAAACACTCCTAAAAGCAACCCAACACACCTAAAGACCCACCCGTGGGTCATAATAACACTTAGACAACTTTTAGGGGCTTTATTCAGCCATCTCCACCATCTAAAACGGGTTTGAGGAAAACAATAGAGGGAAGTGGCGGGGGACCGTCCCGTGATCCTTAAGGGGATCCTCTCCGGGAAGTACTCTTACTGTCAGGGCTGACCGTGAAAGCTAGGGTGGGCCTCGTTGCCTTACTATCTTGAGCACCCGGCAGTCATTTGGCCAAGGG
>SNQJ01S0127327.1:10399-26244 GCA_010110895.2 Picea sitchensis | reverse complement strand
ATAAACATTATAGAACCCACAAAAAATCCATATCACTCACAATTTCAAAGTTGACAACCAATGTCAATCTTGTTGAACAAATCATGCAGTGCCATTTTGAACCAATTTTGACTCATCTCATAATCCATTGTTGCATCAAAATTCACCTACAATGGAAGCCACAAATATTGATTACCATCTAATTTGATATGCATATTAAAAATAGAACAAAATTATATAAGAACTCAATGAAAAACTAATTGTTAACTATTCAAAAGGTTGTGCTCATTAATTATAGTGATCATTAACCCTTAGACTTGAATCCGAGACAATGTAATAAGAGAATATAAATGTATAAAATAAGATACAAGAGATATAAGATGGAATATGTGAAATATACCCTTTTATTAATAATGATCGGAGAAAGAAAACAACTTTCACATTCCTCTTCAGGTAGGGTGACCTCTCACTGAGAAGAGCTCCAATTATAACAATACTCGAAAAAAATAATCCATATCCTTCTAGTTGTTTAAATAGGGAAAACTCTAACTACTTTTGGACCCATCATTAATGAGTACCAACTACATTAATGAGTACCAACTACATAGTGGGCCTTATTTGATGAAGAAGACCATTTTACATTAATTAACTATACACTAATTATCTACTAGAACTTATTCAAAGAAGATGGTTGCATGCATTAATTGACTAAATCCTAAGTATCTTAAATAAGGGAGGTTAATGTAGGACTCTAACATGTCTCCCCCTTTAAAAGCAACATTGTCATATTGAAGGCTAGAGGTCTGCAGAATCATTGTCAATTCCCAAGTGGCATATTCTAGTTACAAATGTTTCCACTGGATCAATATGATGCATGAGCATTAGCTTTCATGATCAAGTGCTAAAATTTTAATCATACCTGTAGGTCTAGACATCATCCCAAGGAGGGGCCATTGTAAAAGTTCATGTAAAAAGTGTTATTTCTTAGTAAGCATAGATAGGAATATGCTTAGTTATTAGATGTTAGTTTATGATCAAGTTATGTAACCGATCCCTAAAGAAATGGGATGACTTGAAAGAGGTTTCAATTGAATTTGCAAAAAGATAGGGTTTGTTTAATGAGTCACGAGTTAGAAGTTAAGTAGTTTTCCAGGAATAGAAATAGTTCCAGGAATCAAGGGACAGATGGTCGACTTGTAGGAGGCTATTTAAACAAGCAAAAGAGACTCAGTTTTGGGGGGGAAACAATATATAGAAAAATTATGGAGGAGGGAAAGTGTTACAGTTCTTGGAAGATGGATGTATAATCAGATTTTTTTTAATGAAAAAACCAGATTCCTGATATGAGTGTTATGTTTTTGTAATCTGTGTGAAATTGAGTCTTGCAGAATCCTAGATTCTATGTGAAGCTAAAGATTGTTGATGGATTATTTTACTAAACTGTCATTTGTATAGAGAACAATTAGGATGGGCATTTGACTGTAAATGAATTGGGTGGAATTTCCTTTGGAAATTCCATCTCATGAATGAAATGGGTTGAGAAGAACCATAAGGTATGATTTCAATTAATGATTGATTTGGTTCAGGCAGAGCCTATAGTAAGATGATATTGATACTGAATTGTCTGACAATAAGTGTTGAAATTAGTGGTCGAAGAAGAAAAAAAACCTAAGCAAGGTTTTGAGTTAGAGAAATGGAAAAAATGAGTATTATTACCATGTTTGTGGGCGTTTGTGTCCATTTATTGATAAAAATCGGTGTGCATAGAATAGACACCACCTGGTAGACAAGAAATAGGTTGGAAGTGGTGATAAGGCGACCAAGGGAACCCCTTTTGTTTCATTTGTTGAAATCACAGTGGTATTTGGAGTTCATTTGCGTAGAGATCAAAGAGAGAATCGACGGTCACTGACTGTTAATGAAATAGATCAACAGTGTAGAAGGTTGGATAAAGTGTTTATAAGTTTGGTGGTGAAGGATCTGTCGAAATCCTGTCAAGAATCGCAGGCAGACCCTTGTTTGAATGCGCAGAGAGTATGAATGGGTTTTTCTACAACCAATCGACGGTTCCTGAGTATCATCGAGGCAGATCAACGATTACTATGTATTGCAATAGTAAATCAACAATCCCGGAGGTAGAGATCTAGCATCAAATCAATCAACGATCACTGTGCATCGGTAGGTTTGATTGATGGTGAAGAAATTGACATCGCAGTCATAGGGTTTGTAAATTTTAACTCTATTGGAATTATGATAGATCCTAGGTTGTAAAGTGGTCATATGGTATCGAATTCTATGGTATAGAGCCTTATGTTACTTGCAATAGGAGTATGGTTATGAGATATGGTCATATGCCATGTGTAACAAAACTATGGTAAAACACTTTGTTGGCTGCGATAGGGCCTAAGGAAGAGAGCAAAGACTAGGTTCTATATAAGAAGAAAAGAGATGATAGTACCTTTCATTGATTGTGATAAGTTCATATGAAATATTATAAAACCTAGAGTTAAGAGCATAATGTCATTGAGCGCACAAACGATTGGGGCTAGTGTTTAGCACTAAGATATTAAATGAGAAATGGTGATAGCACTAAGGAGTTGGTGGAAAGGATGGCAGAGGTAGCCAATTCTGGAGAAAGAGGTAAAATAGTTAAGGTTAACTATTTTTAACTCTGTCTAATTTTATAAATTTATCTTGTGCATAGAATAGCATCTCCAAGAGGCAGAATTTGGTGAGGATTTGCCTTAATAGGAAAGTTGTTAAATTTAAAAGTTGTGTATTGTGTTTATACACAAGAAAAGATCCTCATGTGTTGGTCGTAGGAGGATGAAGGCTATAACAATAGTTCTCAAATTGTGCACTGGCACAATTGATGCTCTATAATAGTCAATACTACTTCAAGCTAGAGCCAAACTTAACCCTTGTTTATCAAGTTGTGGCAAGCTAGTTTGTACCCTATGATTTGATCCAACTACCTTCTTCAAATAAGACACATGAAAGACTAGATGAATCTTTGAGTGGGTTGGAAGAGAAAATTGTATGCAACTTGTCCATTGTGTTGAATGATCTTACAAGGTCCATAAAGATTTAATGTTAGTTTCTAGTGGATTTTATTTTTGAGGGAGTTTTCTTTATAGGGTTGAAGGCAAAGAAACACCTTATCCCCTTTCGCAAAAGCAAACTCTTAGTGATGTTGGTCATCTTGTTTCTTCATTCTATTTTTATCCATAGCCAAATCATCCTTAAGTGTTTGGAGAATGGCTTCTCTAGAGTGAAATGTGTTTTCCAATGCATGCAACTTGGAGATGCCTGGTATATAAGAAACCGCTAATAAGGGATTTTGGCCATAGACAACTTTGTATGGTGTCAATTTAGTAGCTCCATGATAAGTGGTATTGTAACACTATTCTGCAATGGGTAACCAATATGCCTAATGGTGTTTCTTTTCTAAATAAAAGCATCACAAATAAGTCTCTAAGTACTTGTTGACCACTTGTATTTAACCATCCATTTGCCAATGATACATAGTACTCATTTTCAACTAGGTACCTTGAAGCTTAAACAACTCCTACAAAAAAATTCTAGTGAATGTGGGATCCTGGTGTTGATACAATGGAAGTGGGCATGCCATGTAATTTAAAAATCTAACTTGAAGTTCTTGGGACTTGGAAAACCAAGAACCTCGCCCCACCAATGTCGGTCAATGTATATTTTAACCTTGTACGATTAATCAATACAAATGGATTCTTAATAAAAATAGAAAATATAGAATGGAACACGCACACATTATACAAAGATTTTACCCTGGAACCCCAAACTGGGAAAACCAACAACTTGTTTAGAGTGACAACTCTAATTCTTTATTCATCATATTTCTTCATTGTTTACAATACAATACAATATATATATATGATCCCATGGCACCCAAAACTCATGATCCATTGACTCAAATTAGTCAATAACCCTAATTCCTTAAATAGAATTAGAAAACCAACAATGAAAACAGTGTGTTGAAAAACCGCTAAAAATTAACGCAAAAAACTGTTGATTTTTTTTTTTAATGGGGCTCCAACCCCCTGCAACCTCTCGGGTAGGGGGGAGGGGGGTTACCTCCCCCCTTTGTGACCCCCCCACGAGCTCCACACAACACACATACTAGGTTTGGTCCTGTAAAGAATATAATACATACCCAACATTCTCTCACTTGTTGTTTTATTTGCATACAGGGCCTCACATAATTACATAGTCAACAATCCAAGGAAAAAATGCCCATTGTTTCTCTACACCAAGTGAAATTCTCGGTGCTCACAGACTTTGTCAATGAATCTGCAACATTCTTCAAAGTGTCCACCTTCATCAACAACACCTTCTTATCTCCAACCATGTCTCTCATAAAAGTGATATTGAACAGTTAAGACAAAGCTCTACACAAGCATGTTTTTCATTAATCTTTTATGTTATGTAGAACGATATTAATATTAGGTGTATTTTATAGAATCTACGTTAACGTGAATTTTTTGAAACCCTTTGTGAATGATGGCTTTGAATTTTTCGTAGCCAACACATATTATTTGCTAGTAGCGTTGGTTTTTTTCAAAAATGGCTCTCTTTTTATATTACTGCGTCGTTTGTCTCATATATATATATATCAATTTCCTATTATCTATATTTCTTAAAATTTTCATTGAAAATGGATGGTTTTGAGAATACAAATAAATATGAACACACAGTAATTTATGATGATGGTGGTGGTGGTGGTTAACATTCACATAGACCAAAATTGGTGTATCAGACCTTAAGAATGTGATATAATTTTAATAGCTTTTTGAAATTATTCTCTAATACGTTTTAATTGGATTATATATAACCATTATAAAATACAAGAACAATGATTAAATAATGAAAACTCTTTTTTTAAAGATATGATGTGTTGATTATTTAAATCTAAATTTAAGTTTTTATAATTTAGTAATTAATTTATTTATTTATTTTGCTAGTTTGTTCGTGACTTGCGGGACTATCCTGTAGCTGAGAATCTGCGAATCAGAGACATCTAAGCCATCAAAATCACTCGGTGATCACACCCGACCTGAGCCACACTAACCCTTAACATGGCTGGATTTTTTGTCCCTGCATATTTCAAACTGGTGACTTTAACATCACGAAATGCCTTAACAACACACTCCACCAATTCTCCTACACCTCAGGAACCAATTTAATAATTAATTATTATTACTTAACTCTTTTATTATAAAAAAATAAAAAAAATAATAAACATTTTTAAAAACCTTTTTAAAAACAATAGTAAACTATACCCTTAAACAATTTCCATAAACTAATTCCCAAGTTGTTATCTACTCTTTAACAAGAAGTTTTTTTTTTTCATTTTTACTCATACCAAATTGTATTCAACCTACATAAATTTCCATTAATATTTCAAATATTTATTCTACAAGCTTCACTTATATTGGTTTCTCTATTAAACATATATCACATGTAAAGTAATTAAGTCATAAAACTTATAAATAGAATAATAATAATATTATTAAAATAATAAATTATATGAATAATTTATCAATTAAATTTAATTCCAATGATTCCGAAAAATGATTGTTATATTTTCTCCTCATATTAAATTCTTACAAATTTACAAATATCGTGTTAAACTATTTACAAATACATACATTATTGTAATAACGTACTTATATTCTTTAACATATATAACATTTTTTTAATATATTAATAATAATTTTTTATAATCTACAATATAGATTGAAATAATAAAATAAATAAAAATATTAATTATACTATCACCAATATTAATATATTCTTTTATAAATTCACACATAATACACATTCAAATTGAAATTAAAATACTTAACATAAATTGAAATAATAATAAAATATGTTTCAAACATACCATATTGTCTTCCAAACCATTGATATGACATGTTCATAATACATGCATTACATAAGACAACAATCCACAACCACAACTAGTCATGTTGTGTTATTCTACCGTAGTGAAGGAAAAATCATTTGTAGTATGAGACATGGGCCATTTGCACTTTTGGGCACCAAAAATTGAATCATTATTTCATCACAAATGGACCCCTTCTTATATTTATTCATATGTTTTCTTTATTACTAAAGTCAATGATGTGTATGCATATCTCGATCAATATACTCATATTTCCTTCTCTCTTCCAGTGCTAAAATGTCAATACCCACATAATAAGGAAATGGAAAATGGTATCTTATTGTATTGTTTTGATTGGTCTATTTTTTATTTTGTTATAGAGGGTAATAATTATGAATATTGTATAATTTGAGTAGGTTTAATAGTTAAAAATATGTATGTTTTCTTAAAAGGTTATAGGTTCAAATTCAAATGAGAGTGGGGTATGTACACTTCTGTAAATTTTAATAATCATATCATTGCATAGAGAAGATCTATTATCACATGAAAAAGAGTGTCTCATACACCAATTTGATTTTTAACTCAATCATGACATCAAAAATAGATTATTATTATTATAAATATTAATATTCCACAATTGATAGCGACAGATGTAATAGTTGTGTTGAAATATAACACCAAAGTCATGGTTTTGAAAGAGTGGGTGCAATATATCATGAAAGAAAGAAAAAAGAATCCCATTCGAAATGAAGATCCATAATGTGTTAAATCGTAGTCTAATGGGAATGATAGCAAGGGAAACAAAGTACCCCAACTTTCAACGACGTACGCTATCATTCCATTGTTTTTCTTATGTCCGAAATACGACATTGCCACATCACTGATCTCGTGTTGTACCTCTCGAGAACGTCGATGTTACTACATTGGTTTGTCTAATGTAAAAAACAATATATCATGTTTCCAGAGAGGATTATTGAGAGCTAAATGCCGTCTTAATGATTCATTTAGTGTGCAACATTGTTCATGAGTTAGTACTATGTCGGCATGATCCATCTCCAAAGATTCCATATGTGATAATCATTAGGATAACGGGTTGTCAAAGTGGAGGATTAAAGTTGAAGTGGGAATAAGCAAGATATTGTAACTTGTTAGAGATGGGATGATTATGTGGAAGTCTAGTAGGTGGATTTTCATCAAGAATGATAACAACCATATGGTTGACAACATAGAAAATGCTCATAACGTGTGAAGAACCATAAGAAAGTTCAAGAGGGGAAAGAGGCATAGGGGTGAAAGAGGCATAGGGGTGGGTAGAACTATGGGGCACTAGGTTAGTGATTGTGTGTGGATGTTGCATAATATTAGTTAGAGGTGGCACAATCTATGTGTATTTTTTTCCAAGGAAAATTTCATGGTGAAACTTAAAGGATCCTTCCCCATATTTATGGATGACATCCCTAGTAAACACATTGATGTAGACTAATGTGCCTAACTCAGGGGGATTCTAATCGAGCACCTACTAGCACAGAACTAGTCAAGTACCTAGCAACATTAAAAACCTTTTGAACTAACCCCTTAGGTTGAATCCATGTGTATTTGTACATGTAATTCATCCAGTTGATTACATACTTCACATAAAGCTCTTGGACATATAATTTGCTCTTGGAGCTAGTCGAGAATAATAGTAGTATCAAGATCAAGAGGTGAAGTAAAAGGAAACAAACTAAAATGGTCCATGCCTTCTATGATTATTTTTGGGTGTAGTGTTGATTGGCACTTATTATCATAAGAAAATTATTTTAAAAACAAGTTACACAACTCCTGAAAGTTAGAAGGTCATGGCAAGAGCATACTCCACCATCTTAAAGATTCTCCATGAATGGTATGGACAAAGTAATTATGACAAAACTCACTAATTATGTGCTTAGACGAAAGGAGTGCAAAGAAATTCTCCATCAAAGTCAAATGTTTACCTCGACAAGTTTTCCCATACTAAGAAGGAACAAATGTGTGGGAGGGTATATGCACCCAAGGTCATAGTATCCATCACAATGATTGATTTGGTAGTAGGTGAAAAACTTTGCTAAGGTAGAAGACTATTATTTTCTACTACAATAACAAAAGTGGATGCACACATTGGTATAGGGGATGATGAGTGTTAGGACCTAAAGTTGCACCATCTTCAAATGTTTGTTTGGAGACTGCATCGAGAAAACACTTTGTAACTCATTGTAACCCTTCAATGAATGGTATAATAATTTGATATGACAGAACAAAGTCAAAATATTCCTTGGATGAGCAATCATGAATAAGCTCATGTTGAGCATAGGCAGGCTCAAGTTCAGGATTGAATGAGTGCAAGATGCATTAATTAGCTTCTTTCCACTGTAGATTGCAAGCAACCCTAGTTTCTAGAGGCCAGGAATACAATGTTATCATGAGTGGGAACCACCACAACATATTATGCATACCCAATGTGGGAGGAAATAGTGCAGTTAGGAAATGAAACTAGTTTTTGCAAACTGAAGTAGGATCTTTTTAGTTGATGAAGACCAATCTAGGGGTCCTTCGAAATGATTTTCCTTTGAGTTCAATCCCCAGACCTGTGGGTTATTGACCAACAATATTGTTTTCCATCCTCAACCTCTAGTCTTCCTTTTTCCTCATGTATTGTTGAGCTTCTCCATGCTCAATAGTGAGCTACAACCAAGCCTTTGTCTGTAGCAAGCCTCTGCACCTGCTACCCAAAACCTCATTAAGCTTTCTTCTGAGCTTCACCTTTTGGTATCACATGTTCTCTCTTCTAGAACCTTCCGAGCTTTCCTTGCTCCTCTTCAGCGTTTTCATCTACCCACTCACACACAGAGAAATATTTCCCTTCTCTGATACCACTTGATGAAAGACCAATCTAGGGGTCCTTCAAATTGATTTTCCTTTGGGTTCGATCCTCATACTTTTGGGTTATTGACCCACGAAATGGACTGATCATGTTCCTAACATCAATAAAACTCCTCCTTAATCTTCTTCGAATGCACTCTAGATTTCACCTCGGCGTCCCCAATCCAATACACTCATGAAGTTCATAGGAACTTCATCTCCTTTCGCAGGTCTCAATCCCCTTCCCAACACCTCATCTCGTGTTGTTATGATCAACATCACATGCTCCCTTTACAATACTCAGCACCCTCAGTAACTCACTTGGCGTTAAACATTCATCTTCCGGCCCTCTAACATTTCGACACTAATTCCATAGAACCTCGGTTGGAAACTAGGTGCTAGAGTATCATCATCAACAATCCCAAAGAGGATATCAACGTCGGTGATTACTAAGTGAATATCTTCCTCAGCTCCCTTTTTACTTGAATGCTAATACCATAGTCTACTCGACGAAATTGGGACCACTCCAACCTTTCACTCCAATAGGAGGTTTCCACGCGTCTCTTTCTTAATCCATTGATCTGGTTCGCCTCCAAGTAGATCCTCGTCGTTGATCTATCTTCCTCCAAGTAAATATTTGTCATTGGTCAGGGTAATGTTTCATCCTTTAGTTGATCTATCTTTGTCGTCAATCCATGATGATCAAGGGTCGTGATCTCTTCTAGTTCTAATACTTAAAAAAAACTGAAATGTTGTGATTTCAACCATTGATCTTGGATAATCAACGATCACGATTGAATCGCCTCTCCTCGACAATTCTAAACCTCGATATCATTTAAAAGTCAAATCAATGTCGATCCATCATGTGATCGATGATCAATCTTCTTCCTCACTAGAATATGAGGTCTCTTTGACTTCAAACCAACAACTCTCGTTCTTCACTCACACACACATTCAAGCATATCAATTCAACAAGGTTTACTCACGCGGGATTAAACATAATACAACGAATGCAAAGATACACAAAATACATTATTTCCATTAATATCGAGCTTGATTATATACTAAGGCCTCATTGGGCCTTGTCTCCCTGTCGGCCTAATCTACATTGTGATTGACCTTCACCGTAACACCCGAAGGCTTACATATATAAAGAAAATTCAACATCGTGGATTATTTCAAATCCATGATCCTCTTCATAAATCTCTAACTAATTTCCCGAAACAACAATTACACGCTAATGAACAATAAACCCTATCACTTTACCCATATTTTGAGGAAATCACATCCTCTTGGCCACATTGCATCTTTTTGTATGGTTCACTATTTGATTTTGAATTGGGGGGGGGGCTCAATGCACCTGCATCAGTAGTTCTCTCCTAGGCTAAGACAACTAAGCAAATATATTCTATAAATTGAGAATATATATATATATATATATATATATATATATATTCGTGTATGTGGAATCAAGTGCTCTCAATATTTACAGAAGAAAAACTACTTACTTCTTTACAACCAAGATATAAAACATGATCTAATCCTTATCTTAAAAAAATCCCAACGTGCTAGACATGGTCATTCCAATAATTAATCATGATCTTATACAATGATAGAACTTATATTTCCTTATGTCAATGGCGCATTAACTTAAATAGAAAAAATGTTTCCCACTATAGAAAATCTACAATCAAATTCTTACTCCTTTCTAGATTCAATTACATTGTTAAAAGTCTACAATCAATCCTCAACAATCTACTAGGTCTTCCAGTGAAGATCTAAAATCAAATGACATATAGCAGTTTGTTGTGGGAACTCCTTTTATCTTCATACTTCTATTTTATTGCTTCCTTTTGCAGAGATATGGCTCACATCAACAAGGTACGAGTTAGTTCGTTATCAAATGAAGTATAAGAATATAAAATGAACTATTATATAATCAGAAGAAGCAATTCTTGATTTAGAAACTCTTATTTTCATGTTTTATCTAGCTCAATGGATTGAAACATATAATAATGCAATAACTTCTCACAATTATCAAAGGCTAATATTGAAGGTATTCCTATGAATGAATCTCCATGTAAACTTGTTATTCGATAGTAATCAAATTTATTTTAGCTAAATGAAAGACAACAATTTCAGAATGAGATGTTTTTTGTAGGCTGGAAATCACGACAATTCTATCAACTCATGCAAAACAAGAATACAACATTAATGCTTTTACTATTAGAACATCATGTGATTAATAAGAATTTTCATCAAAATTAGAATAAAAATTTACATTACTAAGATGATCTACCTAAACATTGTCATATCAATAGTCTACGAAGACATTTCCATATAATCTCGCATTCACAATAATTTTGAATTATTCCTACCTTCACTATTTTAACATGCAAACCATACAAATTGAGCACAATGAAATACATTCCCTAATTGATTTGATTATGAATATGTACCCATAAGTACAATCCTATCATTATTATATTCAAAGGTTTCTAACATTGATGAGAATGCAAAGGTGCAATAGTTAATTTGGCATTTCCTAGGTTGTAACCTAGGATAAGTGTTCTTTAAATTATTGCCATACAACTACTGGAACAAATATAGCTTAGGGATTCATTTATTCATTTTGATATAGGATACATGCATTATGAACACACTATTAACACTAAATAAAACTCGAGTACCTATTTTATTCAAGGTATAAAGGTACAATAGTTTGTCTTCTACCTAGGTTATGTATTGGCAAAAACTCAATCTAATCACAAGCATAAAGACATAGATCCAATGCAATCATATACTATCAAATATGTTTTCATGTGTTCAGAAAGGTTTAAAAACACTTAAATCACTATTAAAAGGTGAATCATATAATTAAAACCCCTCTCCGAGGAACCCATAAAAAGTTTCACGAAGTTTCAAGAAAATAGACAGATTTTATTGAATTTTTATGTGAAAAAAGATCACTTCAAAATGTGCCCATCGGTCCCCTTAATGAAAGCTGAAATGATCGATATTTTTTCTTGTGTAAAGTGCGAGCGCCCCTATGTGCTTATAAAAAACCCATAATGTTTTTTGTAGAAAATTTTATCAACACTCGTAGATTATGGGGTTTCCTACAAAGGTATTATCAGGCCCCAAAGGCTTTGAAGGTTTCAAACAAGTATTTAAAAATCTAAGAAAGAAAGTATATCTCTAGAGTCCAAAGGAAGTAAACCCCAATGGGTAGATTCTAAATAATCAAACAAGATAAGAGTCTAACTAAATTTCTCAAAAGCAATACATTTTTCTCAAATGGTTGTAGATGTATTTCTTTTGAGTATTTAGCTCCAAGCTAGCTCCAAGAGAGTTCTCCAAACTTCAATTCCAATTTATAGCTTTCCATTTGAGTGAAATTTTATTGGTTGACCTCCCTACCATATCCTAAGGGTACAATCTAGCAATAGTGAAAGGACTTTCCCACTTCACCAATAGATTGTGAAGCTACCAAAGAGTTATGGAGTACCCACTCTCAATCTAAACCTGACCAAGATTTAGCACAATCAAGATCAAAATATCCACCATTTCACCAATTCAACATTAGAACAACCATCTAGCATTAGGGAGCATAAGGTGCCTTCCCTGGCCAACCTCCATCTCTTCTTATAGTATTTGTGAAAAATGTCATGTGCCTTCTCATGCAAAATTCCTAGTTATTGATTCACTAATATGATTATTATTCACCCAAACACACTATTGGTTGTGGAGCCTGATTATCTTCGTTATTCAAAGGATTTTGTTTTCAGCCGTGTTTATACCCCATGAAGAATTTACACCTCGAAAGAATGTACACACCTCCACGTGGGGGAGTACATGGGGGGCTTGCCCCTCCTGCAGGGTCTGGGGGAAAAAACGCCCCCGACAGGGGTTCGGGGGACAGCGTTCCCGAAGGAAATTTTTCCTTGTAAATGTATATTGTAATTTCATAGTAAATCTAGACCATTCATTATAAGCTCGCAGATTTGATGGTAGAAGTTATGTTAGGGTTTTTTTCCCTAGAAGGAAAAAAATGGAAGCTATATTATCTTGCTATTGTATGTAGATGACATGCTTGTTGCAGGATCTAATAGGAAGGATATAAATGTGTTCAAGAAGAAATTAGCTAATTCATTTGTGATGAAGGATTTGGGTGCCGCAAAGAAAATCATTGGTATGAGAATAACAAGAGATAGGAAAAATCGCAAATTGGCATTGTCTCAGGGTGAGTACATAGAGAAGGTGTTGGGGAGGTTTAGAATGTAGAATGAAAAACCAATTAGTACACCTTTGGCCAACCATTTCAAATTAACTAAGGAAATGTGTCCCAAGACACAAGAGGAGATAGAATACATGTCCAGGGTCCCTTATTCATCAACAATTGGTAGCTTGATGTATGTGATGGTTTGCACAAGACCATATATTGCACATGCAGTTGGAGTTGTGAGCAAGTATATTAACAATCCAGGTAAAGAACATTGGGAGGCAGTAAAGTGGATTCTCAGGTATTTGAGAGGTATTTCTACTCATGCATTATGTTTTGGAGGTTCAGACACTGTTCTATAGGGATATGTTGATTCAGATATGGCAGGTGATAAAGATAACAGGAGGAGCACCACAGGTTATGTTTTTACTATAGGTGGAACAACAGTAACTTGGATTTCAAAACTGCAAAAGGTTGTTTGACTTTCAACAACAAAAGCAGAGTATGCTAATGCTAAAGAGGCTAGAAAAGAAATGATTTGGTTACAGAGGTTTATGGCGGAATTGGGAAAGAAGAAAGAGAATAGCAGGTTGTATTGTGACAGTAAGAGTGCCATTCATCTTGCAAATAAATCAACATTCCATTCGAAGACTAAGAATATACAACTCAGGTACCATTCCATATGATCTGTCTTGGAAGATGGACATTTGAAGCTGGAAAAGATACACACTAGCGAGAATTGTGCAGACATGTTAATAAAGGGAGTAACTAGGGAGAAATTGAGTTCGTGCTCAGTTTCAGTTGGTCTTCAAGCATGAAGGTGAAGATGATAAATTTTCTAGGTCCAAGAAGGATCATAGTCCAGCAAATATAGTAAGGATGGAGTTGTTGAGATCAGTCTCCAAGTGGGAGATTGTTGGTTGTGGAGCCTGATTATCTTCTTGATTCAGAGGATTTTGTTTCTAGTCGTGTTGTACCCCATGAAGACTTTACACCCTGGAAGAATGTACACTCCTCTATGCGGGGGAGTGCAGGGGGGGGTTTTCCCCTCCTGTAGGGCCTGGGGGAAAGTGGTGGTTCGGGGGCGAAGACCCTAAAGGAAAAATTGCCTTGTAAATTTATATTGTAATTTCATAGTAAATCTGGACCATTCATTATAAGGTCACATATCTGACAGTAGAAGTTATGTTAGGGTGTTTTTCCCTAGAAGGAAACCCTCTTTTATGAGGGAAATGTATTGTGGCTATGTATCATTACGAATAGTGTATTATGAGAGAGGAGATTGTGAGAGAAAGAAGAGGAAGTTACAACGGGTGTGTTGTAGGTTGTATCCCTTCATTTGTTGGATAATAATAAAGGAATGGCCTGGCAATTTCTCTAGTGGACGTAGCCCACACTGGGTGAACCACGTATATATGTGTCTCTATTGTATTATGTATCTTCTGTGTTTTATTTCCATATTTGTTTTATTTTATTTCTCCACGATCTTGTTTTTCTAACAACACACATCTTCCATGTGTAACTCTAATTTCTCATTAACTTAAATGCATATTATTCACCCAACTACCTTTCATAATTTAATTGATTTATGTTCCCTCTTATCTTTTCCAACTCTTTTTGGTGTGTGCACGTGATAGTTTACTTTTAAATGAATAAAACTTCTAAAATGGGAGATAAATTATTTCTATTAATGCATGTCTCTATTGTCGAACTTCCATTTCAAATTTCACAATGAAATCATATCTATTTTACCCATGGATGTCCCTTCTAAGTAAATGAATGCAATTATCTTTGTATGAATAATACCTTCATAAACACACTTATTTAGAAATATAATTCTAAATGATATGCATATAAAGAATAATTTATCTCCAAATAGTGAATCTCAATCAACATTGGTATCAAGGGTGAGACCATGATCACTCCACCCATCTCAACCATACCAATATCAATACCAATATAACTAATACCAAGGGTGAGCTCGCGATCACACCAATCCTTCCATGTGCACATACATTTTCATGGTGGTGAAAATTGATGTAACATGAGTGATACCTACATTAACTCCATCTAGTCTACTCATGGTGTGAGGCTCATGTCAGTGAGGAATAAGGACCACTCGTCCTTAATGCACACTGTTATCACTGAAATTTTTTCCGCACAGGGCGACAAGAACTCTGTATCATCAAAACAGAAAAGAAGTCATTCATGGCACAAGATTAATTCCACAGCACAACAAAAGGGTCAAAACTATACAAAATGATCAAAAATCAAAGGGCGCTTTACAGAACATGGGCGCGCGCGCGTGCGTGCGTAACAACATCGTATAAGGCGTGCCTGCGCGCACGAAGTGCGGCTGTTGGGCGAAAAACCCGCGCGCCTGCTAAACGACGCATTTATTGAAACTGGTCGGCTTCCCAACCACTAGTGGATCAGCTCCCAAGTCGATTTGACACCAAATCCGAGCTCAATCCTCATGGTGGGCTGGTCAAAGACCTAATTGTGCCCTAAAGAGCCCCTTTTCACATTCAAAAGAGGCCACATAATAACCCAATGCTTGGCTATAAAAAGCCATGAATAACCACCATTTTCTCAAGGAATTCTTTGTATTGTTATGCTGTTGAGATTGCTAAGGACTCATTCTTTGGCAACACACATTGTAGGATGCATTTCATAAGCTATTCACCCCTCACTTGAGTGAATAAGCTTGGAGTTATTTCACCCACATTTCCATGTTTTCTTTGTAAGGAGAGAAATCAGTTGAGGGCCTCAAGAGCCTTCCATTGGAGAGGGAAGGGACCCAAGTCCTCTTTCTCCATTGTGTATCTTTGGATTTCATCAATCAGA
>SNQJ01S0127327.1:0-10349 GCA_010110895.2 Picea sitchensis | reverse complement strand
TCATGTTTATAACTTAGTTGTTTCTCTTTCTAACCTTTTACCTCACAGCTGTCATGCCTAGCAGAGCCCAACTGGGCATGTAAGCACTCACTTTTTGCTCACACAGTGACGAATAGAGTGCAAACACACACCCCTCATTTATACCTTATGAGTGTTGTATGCAGCTTGCCCTCATGGAAACATGTAACCTCCTAGGTGAGTACCATGTCCAACTAGTGATGCAGACCACCCTTCTCTCCTTGGGGTTGTGCTACCTCTCGGTCAAGGATCTTCAACTATCTAAGCTGGATTAGCTCCTCTAGGCCTTGCTAGCCCCAAACTGAATTAAACATAGGACCTTTTATCACCTTAGGCGCAGGTTTAATGGATCACGCGGACCCCTTTCCTTGGCGCTTTAAAATCTTGAAATTTCGGGCATTAGCTCCCTTATGCTACCCCTTCTCCACATGAAACCTCGGCTATGACCCGAGGCTTAATCCCCTGAGCACTTCGTAACTTCGAGTTTCGATGTTCTTAGCAACAACTACACTTGTTTCATCTGAACCCCGAATCGCGAACTCGTCTAGGCATATCTACTGTTCTTTTCTCTCCCACATCCAATGGCTGAGATCTGTTCAGACTCTGGTCTTCGAGAGTTCCGCATGTCTTGACACTCCTCTTCTCTGAAGTATTCCATACCTGGAATCTTAGATAAAGTGCCACGTGCCTCTCTTGATTGACGGCTGAGATTTGCCCCTTACTCTGCTTCAGGCGACTTCTCTTTCCCCTCAACTCTTCTTCAAATCTCACGAACAAGTGATGTGTGCCTTTCCAGGTCGACGGTTGCGATCTCTTCGCATCTTCGGACTTCGATGTTTTTCACCCTTCTACACCCCAAATATTCTGGTTTACAAATTTCCGAAAGAAGTCATGGATAACCATCGTGCTACTCTCCCAGATCTAACGGTCTGGAACGATCTCGCTTCCTCCTGAACGGATATTGGTCGTTAATTTGGAAAAACCTAAAGAGGCTTCTCCCTTTCAAAGATTTCTCCCATTAACTCTTTGGAGCTTGTCTCCCTCTGAACCTTTAACTCTTTAAAGGTTTTTCTTCGACACTTAGTCGGATTTGGATCTTTGCACACCTTATAACAGACCTTCACACACACTTCTGCAAGCAACCTCTCGAGCTACTCCTCCTAAGCTTGTGAATCAAAGACTATGGCGACATACTCCTTGTGGAAGATATGCACACTCTGCATACAAATTCCACGTTATCTCTCCTGAGCTCTGAGTCGAATCAGACTCTGTCAATGCACTCCTTGCGTAATCTCGTGGGAGAGAAATAGTTGAAACTTATCTAATGTTTCACAGACTCATACATTCAACAGTATAACTCATACATTCATGAAAAAAAAAATAACAGAGAATATTTAAGCAACAACAACACCACGCATTTGGATCAATATCCTTCTGTTATCTTCATTCAAATCTAAATGGATACATCTATGATAAAACAACAACGACTAAAATTCATCAACAATTAAATCAAAACAATCTCCTACTAATTTGCAGCTACCATCATACCCAGTAGCCTAATCTCCAACAACCTCATTTGGGTATACAACACCTCTTCTTATACCAGAGGGCTCCTAGGGTCCCTCTGACTACCTATCTTCTCGAAGTAAAAACTAACTACCCATTAAGCATCGTTACATTAAAGTCTAAGAGTGAAACTCTGAGATCTCTCGCGATTGTTCATCTTCCAAGCATTTAGATATTCTTCATTTTTCAATCCGTTCAAAAATATTTGCAGGAAACGCCAGTGTTTAAGATTCCAAAATGATTCAAAAGGTGCACTAGGGTGCTGAGTTATCTCTCCATGTGTGATTTGTTGAAGATGCTCTCGCATCATACTCCCCTAGGAAAAAAATCATGGACTCTTGTCCATGAGCTCCTACACTAACTTCCTGTGCTTCTAGATATCAGCTTCATTTACCCAACTGGCAAATTCTATTAGGTGTCCTTTCCACTTTACCAAATAATCCAAATAATTCTTTCTCCTGGTCTTCTTGCCAATCCTCTGATCAATGATCTTTTCCTTCTGCGGATTTTCTACTACAGACATCTGCTTCTCCCACTGAATCTCTTGTTGGTATTCTGATATTTCTGTGCCATTTTCCCTGTAATGATACAGGTCTGAAACGTTAAATATGGGTGATATACCCACATCCTCTGGAAGCTCTATCTCATAAGCATTGGAACCAAACCTTAGGATCTTTCATCGTCCTATCTTCTTTAGCTTCAGTTTGTTATATGTTCCCCTTGGGAACCTTTCCTTCCTGAGATGTGCTAAAACTTGATCTCCTACTTCAAAATGAAGTGATCTCCTATGTTGACCAACTCTTTGTTTATACTCTTTGTTTTCGTTCTACAACTACTCCCTGATCTAATTATGAATCTTCTGCATTTCTACAGTGAAGTCTTCTGCTCCAACGCTTATGAATTCACTCTGCTCCAGATCTCTCAATTCTGATACACCTCTTGGATTCATTCCATACACTATCTGGAATGGACTCCTTCACGTACTTTTGTTCACTGATTAATTGTATGCAAACTCTACTTGTGACAAAATTTGATGTCACTGTCTATGATGTTCATTGACCAAACTCCTCATTAAATATCCTAATCTTTGATTTACCATCTCAGTCTGTCCATCTGTTTAAGGGTGATATGTTGAACTAAAACATTGTTCTTTCCCCATATTCTTCCATAATTTTCTCCATAAATGACCAATAAATTTAGTGTCCCTATCTGAGACAATACTTTTGGGAAACCCATGAAGTCTCACAACTTCCTTGAAAAACAAATTTGCAATGTGTGTTGCATCACTAGTCTTATGGCATGGGATAAAGTGCGCCATCTTTGAGAATATATCAACTACAACAAATATGGAATCACTTCCCCTTTGGGTTCTTGGAAATCCCAACACAAATTCCATGCTTATTGCACCCTAAGGTCTATCTAGAATAGGCAATGGCTGATACAATCCAGTATTTTGTTTCTTTCCTTTTGCACACTGAAAAATCTTACATTTGCTTACAAACTTCTTCACCTCTGCTCTCATACCTAGACAATAGTATGAACTATTCAACTGTGCAAACGTTTTTTCATGGCCAAAATGTCCTGCTATACCTCCACTATGTTTTTCCTTCAACAAACTTTCTCTCATTGAACACTTTGGTATGCACAACTGGCAACCCTTAAAGAACAATCCATCTTGAATCATATACTTTGTCCACTGAATTTTGTCTCTGAGCATAGTATTCACACATGCTTCATATGCTTCTTTTAAATCTGGATCATTACAGTACATCTCCTTAAGGTGTTCAAACCTCAAGGTTTTCACTTGAATTTCCTGTAGAATCAAAGATCTCCTGCTCAATGCATTAGCAACCTTGTTAGAATTACCAGAAATGTGTTTAATGACAAAAGTGAAATTTTGCATAAACTCTATCCACTTAGAATGTATCTGATTTAACTTCTCTTGTCTGATTATGAATTGTAGAGCATGATTATCGCTATACAAAACAAATTCATTTGGAACAAGGTAGTGCCTCCATTTCTTCAAGGCTTGAATTATTGCATAAAATTCCTTATCATATGTGGAGTACTTCCTTTTAGTGGCATTCAATTTCTTACTGAAATATGCAATAGGTCTATTATCTTGGATCAAGACCGCTCCAATTGCAACTCCACTCGTATCACATCTTACTTGAAATGTCTTCTCGAAATTTGGTAAGACCAGAATTAGTTGTTCTGTTATCTTCTCCTTCAATATCTTGAAACTTTTATCAACCTCTTCAGTCCACATGAAAGACTTGTGTATTTTCTTCACCGTATCCATCATTTGTGCACCAATCCCAATGAAATTTCTAATGAACTTCTGATAGAAACTCGCTAATCCATGGAAGCTTCTCACCTCAAATATGCTTCTTAGTGATGGCCATTCTTTGATTTCTCTCACATTTTCTGGATCCATCTTCAACTCATTTGAAGAGATCACAAAACCTAAGTAAATGAGTTATGTCTTCATAAAAGAGGACTTCTTTAGATTTCTTAATAGCTTCTCATGTTGCAGTCTTTTCATCACTAATGTCAGATGTCTCAAATGTTCTTCTTCAATTTTACTGAATACCAATATATCATTCGGATATACAATCAAAAACTTACCAATGAAATCTTTCAATACCTCATTGATCAGTGTCATAAAAGTACTTAGGGAATTTGTCAAGCCAAATGGCATAAAAAGCCACTCATACAACCCTTGATTAGTCTTGAAGGTTTTTTTCCACTCGTCACTGTCCCTCATCCTTATCTAATCATATCCACTTTTCAAATCTATCTTTGAAAAAAAAAATTGTTCCACTTAAACAATCCATTAAGTCATCCATCCTTGGCAAAGGAAATCTGTACCTGATGGTGATATTGTTTATGTCTCTTGAGTCTGTACACATTCTCCATCCTCCATCCTTCTTCGGACTCAACACAGTTGGTACTCGCATGGACTCAAGCTTTCTCTGACCAAACCCTTGTCTAATAAATCCCGGACTTGTCTCTTTACCTCTTCATTCTCTTGAGGTGTCAATCTGTATGCTTTTTTTTTCGGCAAACTTGCTCTTGGTATTAGATCAATGTGATGACTGATACTCCTGATGGGTGGCAATGAATTAGGTAACTCATCCACTACTATGTCAGCAAAATTCTCCAACAACTCTTGAGCTTCCTCAGGAAAATCATCCATAGAAGTACTTGTAAGGATAACTCGGGGTTTCCTCACTGTTAACGCTCTGCAAATTTCCTAGATGTTGTTAAAAAAGAAGAAATTTACGGGAGGTAACTTTATCCAACCACATCGAAGCTGGGATATAGCCCTACCAGCTTCAGAGAGGGATCTCTCTGTATGATTTAGATATGTTTCAAATTTAAATATTAGGCTAGGTAAATAAAATATGTTGGTTTTGTTTGTTGTAGTTTTTGTTGGGTTGGCTGAGAGAGTTTACACATCCATTGGGCTATGGGGTCTGTATCATGAAATAAAATCCAAACCAGAAAGCAAAGAAACTTTTCACAGGGCGAGATAATGTAATCGTTGGATTCTTTTAGTAGCATAAATGAGAAATAGTAGAAAAAAGGTGAGAATGTCAATTACAACAAAGAAGCAATTAAGAATTTCTTTATTGTAAAATCAGAAGATGAAACACTAAAATATTTTAAAGTCAGAAACAGGGTATACAAATATAAATCCTACAACGTTCGTTACTTTCAAAGATTAGATTTAGCAAACAGTGTGATAACTAAGCGAGAATAACATTAAACTTAGAAAGAAAAACATCACCAATGAATACACGCAAGAATCCTGTAAAAATGCCTCTTTGTATTAATGGAAGATCTCTTGAAAAATATTACAGTCTAATAGCTCGCAGTGCGTAAAGATCAACCCTCAATACTTCGAAAAGTGAAGTATTTATAACCCAAAATTACAAACAATCCTGTCATTAAAGATCAGGACGTGGTAAATCTATTTTTAGCCTAACTAACATAACAAATTACAAGAATCTAGGAAATTGTTTGATGATGTGTCGCAACTGCATGTTGTTTTATGGGTGAACCGTTGGTGAGGCCTTTGCACGACCTCATCTGACTGGAGAGCTGACTGGGCTGGGACAGTTCATCGATTACTCGATTACGTCACAAATCTCTTCCCATCGAAGATGACTGGGAACGTTGACTTTGAGTAACCTTCGGTAGACTTCATCCATTTCTGTGTACTTGGAAAAAGTAGGCCTGGTGATGAAGGTGTACCAGATCTCATGTTGTATGTTGATGTCCAACTGAAGTGCATCTAGGAATGCCTTGCCAGTGATGTTGCCTTGAATTTCTGAAAACTTTGAACTATCCCTAGCCACATCGGCTAGTCTCTTTTTGTAGCCTGGGAGTGTCATCAATTTGTCATTTATCACCTTCAAACCATGAAGACCTTTCTTCTATAGAGCCTCAATCTTGCTGAAAAACTTTTGTACTCCTAGGTCCATGGCCTGAACCTTTTCTTCTAGTTGTAGCATCAATCCTCTCTTGGTCAAGACTCTTTTGACCTCAACGATGGTCTTTGTTCTATCCTCAATTCTTAGCTCTTCCAGCTCCTCTCTGGTTTTAGAATTCAAGAATTTGATTATTTCATTAGCCTGTGTGGGCATCTCTCCCAATTCTAATCTGATCTTCTTGATGGTTTGTTTACTTCTTTGCACCAATTCATTTTTCTCAAACATAATCTGTATCATCGACCATATTTCGTTCATAGACTTGTTGATGTCTGTCCAGACACTTTCTATGACTTCGGCCAGTGTTTTACCTGCCATTGTTTGCTTCCAAAGCTGTTGTAACTCTTGTTTGAGCTGATCTGACACTTGTTTTTCCTTGGAGAAGCTAGTTTGATAAGAAGATTTGAGTTACTGAAGGTTCTCAATCTCCTTTTTGAGCCTGCTAATCTCTGTCTCCTGCAGGTTCATCTTTTCCAGAGACGTCAGTGGATTCGTCGATGGGACTTCTGCTAGTGATGTTGTGCTCACTCCTGAGAGTGGAACTGCACTCAATGGAATGACTTCCATGGGTTTCGACTGTTCTTTCTCTTTCACTAGCTTCTCCATCTCAGCTTCCATTTCCTTCAGTTGTGCGTTCTGCTCCATGATTAACTTAAGCATATCATATTTTTCTCCTTCTGTCTCTACTATTTCCTTTGCCTGCGAGTCTACTATTGGTGGCAGCTTCAATTGTTTTCTCAAAGACTCTATGTCTGCGTTTTTCTTCTTGATCATCTCCTCGATTGATTTCACATTCTAGGGATCGTACCCGATCTTGAGGACCAGTTCCTCCAATGTCTTGATCCTGTTGTCCTTGGCAAAGGATGATATCTTCTCCAACTTCAACTGTGTATGGACGTTGTTCAGAGACACTTGTAACCTGGAGGAAGTAGTGGAAGCATGTCCTAGCATGGAGAAAACCATTTCTCCCGTCTGCCTGTGCAGATCCATTTGATCGAAAGGATGCACATCTTTGGTCTGGAATTCAAAGGTTGCCCTTTTATAGTCGGTGATTACCTTTGGGTCTACCACCTGTGCTTGGAGAAATTCCATGTGCATTCTTCCCTTCTCTGTGTCAAACGCCGATAGCAGCCTGTGTTGTACAGCCGATGTCTGCTTCCAGAATTGGGCATATGTGTTGTTGGTCAGAGCTTGATTCTTTTTCTTGATAAAGTCATATTTCTCAAAGATGCTCAGCTTTGGTCCTGTCTTGCATGGATGGTTGATTATTGAAGTATCTATAGTCTTATTTGGTAACACAGTGGTTATAATCTTCTTGCTGCTTGTGTTGAGGAGCGACCGATCAACCTCTTTCACTGTAGTGGATGGAATTTCCTTTTCTCCAGCCGGGTCCAGAGCTGGACTAGTTTTTGGCCTCTTGGTATGCAGTCATAATTCTTCTAATGACACTTCAGTGACAGGAGGTGACAGATCCTGCCTAGGCCTTTTCTCCTTCGGAGCTTGTGGTGTGGTTGTCTGTGATATAGTGACCGGGGGGTCATGTTGTTCTGTTTCAACCAAAGTGTTTGGTTCCCATCCTATCTAGTTTTCAAATTTCTCTACCTCAGGCCTAGATTCATGGACATACGGGATATTCTTGTTTTTTATCCTCGTCTCTGAAATGATCCCACATGGATCGCAGTGCCATGTGAAACTCATAAATAATTTCATTTCCTTCAGCAGCCTGTCTGCTTCCTCCCCGACGCCTCAATTGTTGCAGATGAAAGACCCAATCTGCCCTTTGATTTTGAGTTGTTGCTTCTTCTTTAAAGACACAAAATGAATATCATCCGAGTTTATCATCTTCCTTATGTATTCCAAAGAAAAAATTCTTACAGGTAAGTATTTGGGCAATTTATATGGGGCCAACTCGCACCCATAGACTCTGATCTCAATGTGATTTTTGTATAGGTACCAATCACCAGTCTTTGTATGATCTGAGAGATGTAGGATCCTCTGAACTTCGTCATTAATCCTGGGTTCGGGTTTTCCCCTGAGCATACTCACCACTGGGTGGTAGAATTGATCAATGAACTGCTTGAAACTGAATTTCGTGGATTTATATCTAAGCAGGGAAGTCCATGCGGTTACTGCCTGGGGTCTGCCATCTCCGTCCATCTTCTGCATGGAAAAAGAAAATTTGTCCGCTTGGAAGAAAACGAACAGGTATGCCAGTATTGAAGAATACCAGAACATGCCTTCTATGGAAAAATTGACAAATTGCTCGTGAATATTGTTCGCCAGGAACGTCCTGAAATCGAACTGTGTAGTAGGCTTCTCATCGGTGGAGAAAATAGACAAAAATCCCAGAATGGGTTCATCTACCCACTGATCTAAATAATAACCCAACAAGGCGCATAGGGACATGATAACCTGGTTTCCTTTGGTTGAGAACATGGAGGAAGAATAAGGGGGATTTGTAGCGGGGAGTTGAGCGGATTGTGGAAGAAAAAGCTCAAATATTTGAGCTCTTTGAGGAAAAGTCATCTTGTGATATAACTCTGTAATGATTTCAAGGTTAAAAGGTGATGCGGAGTCGGCTCGGGATATTTGCATCATTTGGTCGATGGTTTTTGGAGTGATGAGGAAGAGAACTTCCCTGGACGAGGATACGATGGCTCTTTGCTCGGGAATATAGTGGACTTGGCACTTGAGGGCGAACTCTGGGAAATGGTGAATCTAGGGGAAGAGATACAGGGATAGGTTGGACTCCCAGAGTCCAATTTTGTCACTCTGGTCCAGGAAAACTTATTTAAGCCATGATTGAAGGTCTGCGAAGTCGAAATTGCACTTAGTGTCTGCGATTAAGTAGTCTTTGTCGGCCAATGGAATCATGTTGAGATCGACAGGAAGTGGGAGAAACAGATTCTCCTCTCCTTCTGTTTGTTTTGATTTTGGCGCCATTACTGTAACAATACCTGCAAATAAAACAATATTAGCGGGGGCGTCTGTAGATGGGGGTGACTGACTGTAACAGAAAATAAAACAGGGTAAATTCTCTGGTGCGATGAGTGGGTAAATGGTGAAGTAATGAAGAGTGAGGGTAATTTTGAATAAACGGGTATCCATTGGGCGCGGGGGACAGGTCAGTTGGTTAACGGATAAGTTATCCAGTAATAAATGGCCAACGGGTCTTTTAGAATGTGAGATGGCAGGTGACAATGACTAAGGGATACAGATGGGTGATGTGGCGGTTATCAATTGGGGGAAAAAATCATGGTGAGGGGACTTGCCAAGAGTGAATGAGGGAGAAGGACTGACAGAGTTATGGGATGTGACTCTTTTGGAAAGGTTGATGATGACATCCTGAGGTGACGAGGTATGTCAGACAGTAGGAGGCAGTGGGACTCGAGACCAGTAGATTTATGCGACGTATTGATAGGGGGCCCGTCAGAGTAAGATTCCATTCCGGAACCCCCCCCCCAACCGTTAAAGGTAGATCAGTCAGGGGGGTCCGAAACATACCTTGGGCCATTGATCTGTGCACTTTCCTTTTGACCGCAGATCTGTGTACACTCTTTAACACACATTCTGGACCCCCCCCCCCCNGAACAGACGGGGGGGTCCGGAATCCAATACAGACCGTAGATCTAAGCGTCGAAACTTGGGCCATCCAGATGCACGCATGCATTATCAGCGATTCCGGACCCCCCCCTTCCGTTAAAGGTAGAATGGTCGGGGGGGTCCGGAAATATTTGTCCACCGTAGACCTAGGCACGATCATCTAGGTCGTTGATACATGAGCGGTGCATAAATGTGGGCGCGAAAGCATATGCGCCCTTAAAAACTTAGGATAAGAGCATATCATGGGTTTTTCCCAAGTTTTTACATCTTTACATCACTAAGGGGTTAGGCAAACAACCTTTCGAGCATTCAAAACATGGTCCAACATTGATCATCAAGCTAGTTTTATTGAAGTAAAGAAAACTAGCCTATGTTCTAACCTAACTTCCTAGGACAATTAGCCCAGTTTAAACTATTGGGCTAAGAACTTACTCTACCCTGGGGCTATGTGACCAAGATTAGACAGTCTGGCCATATTTATTCACTAACTAACCTAGCTCACTTGGCTAAGATTAAATAGTTTAGCCAAGCTTATTCACTATTCCTATCAACATCAATTTAAAAGAACTTGGCTATGCTTGAAAGGTATGGACCAAGTCACTGTTATTGCATGGGGCTCTTATTGAAATTATTTTATGCCGTCTTTTCTTTTTCTTTTTCTTTCTT
>SNQJ01S0127324.1:11571-37803 GCA_010110895.2 Picea sitchensis | reverse complement strand
ATGCTCCAAAGACTGACACCTATCATGTGGATCCAAATAAGAAGATCCATCCACATAGTGGAAAATGGTCATAGCAGAATCTGGAAGGAATAATTCCACTGTAGAATATGCACACTGAACGCTGGTAACTAGCTCCTGAGCTAGGACATTGATGTTCTCTACAGAATGTGGAGTAGAGTCATCAAATAAAATATGGAAGTGGTTGTCATCCCAGAAATGACAAATATCCATATACCAATCATCACAATCGTCCTCAAAATCATACCAAACATATCTTTCTTGATTATATTCATTCATGAGTCCTTGCATAAGAAATTTCGCCTGCATGTCATTCAATGAATCTTGAATAGTATGAAAACTATCATTGAGGCCATATGTGAGGCTGGCTGTGAGGCCATCTGTGAGGCTCTTTGTGAGGCTGTCTGTGAGGCGTTGTGCAAACACATCCAATCTATCATCCAATTGGGCTTTGAATGATTTAAGAATTTCTTTCAAGGTTTGAGACGAAATAGACATCTGAGCACCCTATGAACTCTTCGGTCCTGCAGCCATCATGAAAAAACTCAAAAATAGACCCAAGAAGTTTCAGCAGAAAATCGCGGCTTTTTCTGGAAAAACCCTAAAAAACTGTTGAACTTGAAATGCTCATAACTTCACTTCCCGGACTCCGTTTCAGCTGATTTTTTTTTTGAAATTGGGTGAAATTGTGAGAAGAACTCAGATCTGTAATTTATTTGGACAAATTCAGCCTCCAAATTCTACAGAAATAAAAACAAATCGCGCCGCCGTCCGCAGAAAAAACCGTGAAAAATTGCAGATTTTAAAATCTCAATATCTTGACCTTTCAGACTCCGTTTCGAACGTTTTTTTTTTTTAAATTGGGTGTTTTTCTGAGAGGAACTCAGATCTACAACCCTTTTCTACAATTTTTTTACATAAATATACTAAAAATTTCTGTAATGTCTCGGTCCTCTTTTTTCTTCTCCGAAAAAAAAATCTGCAAAAATAAAAAATAGTTGTCCACAACTCCGGCCCTGGAAAGTGCTCTGATACCAATTGTTAAGAACCAAAGACCTGAATATAAAATATCACAATAGATCCAAAGATATCTGAATACAATCACCACACAAGATATATGAGACCATATGAAAAATCACAACTTTATTGTAGAAACCCTTGAGGTAGGGTAACACCATACAATGGATCCTATTATGGAAGGGATCATTTCCTGTTCATTTGCCTCTTCGAGGGGGCATCCTCCTATTGAGCTACCGCTCCAAATACAATATTTCTCTTCATGTCTCATTACATTGCTTGAACCCCTTTATATAGTGCTACCATCACCTAAGAACATTCTAGAGGAGGAATCTTCTAGAAGTAGAACCTTCTAAGAAATTTTCTTACATTTATTATATCTAACTACCATAGTGGGCCTTATTTAATAATATAGTGGACCTAGTCCACCTTACATTGAATGACCTCCACTATTATCACTGTGGGCCCTCTGGGCCCCCCCACTACCTCTCTAGCTACCTTACAAAGCATGAATGTCTTTAAAAAGGGTAGGCCAGTAATAACCTACTCTTAATACTTTATGGGCAGTGGTGTCTCCACCAAAATTCCCACCAACTTCCCCTGCATGCAATTCCAATAAGACTTTTTATGCTTCATTTTTCTCAAGACAACGCATTGGTACTCCATCAAAATTTTGACGCAACAAAATACCATTAATCAACTGAAAAGAAGCAGATTTTAATCTTAGTGCTCTCCTTTTTGTGGGATCAAGGTGACGAGGGGATGATCCGTGTATAAGACAGAATTTTATGTCATCATACCAGGGACTAAAAGGGTTTGGCGCACAACAGATTTGATTTTGATAATGTTGTCCTGGGTTTGACATATCACTTTCCTCTTACTGTCCGACAGCTGAATTAACGACCAATTTGCATAAACCTTGGCCTCTTACAATTTGTGTTGGGGTGATTTCTATGTCATATTCTTGTAAGGACGTGACCCAGTTTGCCCTTTTTTCGCCTAGTTCTTTCTGTACTAACAGATTTCTGACAGTCGGGTAAGGGACAATGATTTTCGTCCTATATTTCAACAGATAAGATCAGAAGTGATTTACTACTTTGAAAATAGCATAGTCTTGTTGATCTACTGCTAGGTAATTAAGTTCCACCCCCTTGAAGGCTGAACTCATAAAGGCGATTGGGACTTCGTTGTTTTCAGCGTTCTTTTGAGTTAGGACGACAACGTAGGATCGGTCGGAGGCAAATGTGTAGAGGTTGAAGTCTTGTGAAAAGTCGAGGCTCATTAGAGAAAGAGTGTCTATTATGGCATTTTTTATTGAATCAAAAGTCTGGCTTTATAAAGGTCCCCAATGGTACTGTACATTCTTTTTTATTAGGTTTTGTAATGGTCTCACCATTTCTGAAATGCTAGGGATGAATCTTCTAACAAAGTTTATTTGACCTAAGAAAGATTGCATGGACTTTTTTGATGAGGGAGGGGGCAGTTTCGAAATGACTTGAGTCCTTTCAAGGTTGATAATCATCCCTTCACTCGATGCAATGAACCCGAGGAGCTTACCTTGTTCTACTGCGAAGATAGATTTTTTAGGATTTAAAGAAATGTCATACTTATGACATCGCTGTAGAAAGGATCTTAAGTTGGCTATATGATCTTCTTTATTCTTCGAGAAGACAGTGACGTCATCTAGGTAAACTACTACAGATTGATTAATTAAGCCTCGGAAAGCGATGTCCATTTCTCTCTGGAAAGTGGCACTGGTGTTTATGAGCCCAAAGGGCATCTTTCTATAAGTGTAGGTGCCCCATGGAGTGCGGAAGGTGGGTTTGAGTTGGTCTGGAGGAGACATAAAGACTTGGTTGTACCCTGAAAAACCATCCAACAAGGATAATCTTTCAGAACCAGATACCTATTGAAGGATCTGTTCCATGGGAGGGATAGGGTAGTTGTCTTTATCAGATGCTCAGTTAAGATTTTGGAAATCGACACATAGTCAGATTTCACCACTCTTCTTTCTGACAGGGACAAGATTAGAGACTCATTGTGTGTGCTTAACTAGGAAGATTATCTTAGCATTCAGGAGTTTGTTTAATTCCTTCTTGACGGTTGGTTCGAGTTTTGGGTGCATTTTCCTTAACTTTTGTTGAAAAGGTTGGGTTTGGGGTTTTGTAACATCCCGCTCCGGCGCACTTACCTAACTTATTCTTTGAGGACACTTGCTCGCAAGTGATCTGGATTATATGATAAAACTTTTCTTTCATTATGATGCATTGAGTTATATGTATATGAGGATGTTTTTACTACCTTGGTGTAGGCGAGGTCTTTGCTGACTGGGATTTCTTTGAGTTAATGCGATTATGGTTTGGAGGGATCTGAGGCATCGGTGGAACTCCATGGACTCCGGATTGAGTCGGTGCAAATTCATTGAGTTGTTTCATTTATGATGATATTGTTTCGATGATGATATGCGTGATTATATGATATGTTGTGACATGATCGACATGATGGTTGATGATGCGAAGGCGTGATAGCATAACCGTGCTCACATATGGGTAAAGGGGCCACGAGATCGAGGGGTTTGAGGAGGTGTGGGCCGGCCACCCACGACCTACTAACCAAGTAGCTCGAAGCGTAGGTTAAATTACACCCTGGATTGAGGATCCACCGATCTGTGAAGCCCGAGCTGCGGCTGGACCATCCCGATGATTCTAAAGTATAATAAAGTGTTATAGAATATAGTCTCCAGGTCGCTGGCGGAGTCGGTGACTCGGGGTTTTAAGAATCTACCAATCCGTCCAACCGGTAACCTTAGACGTGGTGCATCTGAAGAACGCGTCGGCATAAAGAATTACAAGTCGAAATTGGCACCCACAGGAGCCGCATTGAATTGATCTGAAGAGACGCGTCATGACAGTGATCCGGCGAAGTGGCACCTGGAGCAGTGAATAGATCTGAAGAACGCATGAGAATGATATTGAGGCAGCCTAGTCGAGACCTTAACTGATAAATTTTTACAGCCTTCCTAATTAAATTTTCTCCTGTTCAAACCAACCTAGAATGAAACATCCCTAAAATAGACTTAATTGGCCCTAAGAAGATCCTCCAAAATAAACCTGGGGCACAAACTAACATCCCCTAGGGTTGATTAAAAGACTTCAAAAAAAAAATAATGAGGGTAAAAGAATGAAGTGGTAAATTTAAGTAAAATACATGGTGCTTAATTTTATAAGGGAGACCAAGAGATTTAATTTAAAGGGAATTATTAAGAAACAAGGTTTTAAAGAAATAAATAAATGATTCATAAAAGATAAAATGATGTCTCTATTAAATGTAATTTTGAGAGAATTTATCATTGAGGGGTTTAACAAAACTTTATTATAATATTAGATAAAAGTGGAAGGGAATAAAAAAAGGGGAAAGATAAATGAATTTAATATAAACTAAAATGTGGAAACATAAATTAAGGGAAACTTAGATTTGGAAAGTAAAGGACATTGGGGAAAAAGCCGAAAAGAATCTTCATTTAAATTACTTACTGATTGAAACCTCATTTTAGGGAAAGAAAATAAAGCAAAGTGAGGGAATCTAGGAACCCTAGGAAGTTAAGGAGAGATTTTGAAGTTATTGTGAGGGAATTAAGATTTTAATTAATAAGCAGTAATTATTGGAGAACCCTAGGGATGGCATTACTTGGAGCTGATGGGTGTTCAAGAGGGTTTTCATTAAAATTAATTGTTTACTAATTAAGAAAGTAGAGTGAGTCTCATTTGGCTATAAAGAAGGGAAAGGAAGGATGAAGGGGGATGATCGGTTGGTAATAGCGATTCTGTTGCCAATTGTGGGTTATTAGTTATCTTGTGTGGAGTTAGATTGTGTATCTCGGTATGTTTTAGAATTAATTGCTTCAGTAGATTGAAATGAGGCATCGCGATTTTACAGTTCTTGTGTGGCCTTTGGAAACCACAGTATTGAGGAATGGGGAGTACTCCTGGCGTTTGGTACCGGGAGGTACGGTCAGACCTTGACGGTTGGCAGCCGGGAGGCTGGCGGTGAGGCCCAGCGGGACTTCGATTCGAGAACGCGACCATCATACAAAGCCGGTAAGGAATAAAGATGCGGTTGGTTAAGTATGTTTATTAATTGAGCGGTAATGGCTTCATTATTGATGGACAAGCATGTAATAGCCGAATATGATGTGATGAAAAAATGTAATCTATTAATTGTTCAATGAAAATGGCCTTCTTGTTGAGACCTTGCTACTGTTGTTGGGGTTGAAACCCTCCCTTTACACGTTGCCATTTTCAACGCACAGTCCCTTATCACTTTTAAAACTTCATTTTAGTTGGAATTTATATTTTATGATTAGTCCTTGTTAGACGTAATTACAAATTGAAGATTGTGGTTAGATTAAGTCCCTGATATAGTGTAAATAAATCTGTATGGGTGGGTCGATGAGCCTCTGTTATGATATGAGTAAATACGATGCAGGGGGCACAAACAATTCCTTTATTATTATTTAAGCAGACAAAAATATATATATAAAATTAAAACAAAATCCAATGCTTGGATTTCGAGGCTGATTTAATCGTAAAGCCCAATTATGTGTTCGTTGAATCTCCTTTCAATCCCAATGGTAATTCAAATAAGTAATCGAATGAATCTATTTGACTGTCAAACTGAGGTTAAGTTCCGTAGAGCCCTTTTTAATGAATTGCAGCCTGATCTTATATTTGGGGATCACCTGAGCGGATTCCTGTTCCCAGAGGGATAAGGCGATTTCCTCAAATCAATTTTTCCTAAAACTGTCGATCTGTCCTAATGGTCCAAATTCATTGCAGTACGTAGCTTGTTTTTCCGTCATGATTTTGGCTGTGCCTCCATTGTCATCTGTTGCAGTCCCTTCTCTTGAAGTATAGCATCCATGAATTTACGTGAAGCTTCGCGTTACGTTTTGCAAAATGTTCTGCCACTATTCACTTGTATTTATGTCTTCCTGAACTGTCTTAAAATTTAAGCGTCGGCCTAATTTAGCTTAAGCTAAGTTAAATTCTAGTTCAAGTGAACCTAAACAATGCCAGAAATTTCTGCCACAAATTATTGCGTCTCAGTCTGTGAGTAAGGAAATTTTTTTCTGTTTAAAAGCTATGGCATTCCTGTCTTGTAGTGCTGTTGTCGCCCACTTCCGTTTCCTCCTCTGGGGAGGGGCCTGCGTGTTCCTGTTCCTGATGAACGCAAGCTTTAAATTAAACATTGTTGTAATTAAGACAGCGATATATAAGACAACGATATATAATGACCATTCTTATTATTATACATAAGACAACGATATACATAAGGCGGCCAGATATAAGGCAATGATATATAATGAGCCGATTTCTTATTATTATACATAGGCGTGATATACATAAGATGGCGAATACACTTAAGGCAGCGATTATACATGAGCAGTAGTTGTACTAGCGCATCGTCTTGAACTCTCGACTACTGCTTTGTTCGCTTTCCATATTTGCCGAAATGCATGCTTGCCCGCTCTCCCCTCTTCTGTTGTTTCCTTGCCGATTGATGATAGAGATATTACTCTTATATGCCAGCGATATAAAAAGAAATAAATCTGGTATAATTACCTGTTGATAGCGATGCATAACATTATCTTTATTGATGCCAGCGATATGAAAAAGGGGACGTTGCTATAACTACACATTGCCAGCGTAATTGCCTTTTTACTCCCTTTGGTTGCCGAATTTACTGATAAAAATTCAACCTTCAACTTGATAAAAATAAGAAGAAGAATAACCATTAGAATCGATTAACTAATCCTTTTAAAAGATCTAATTCATTAGAAATAACCATTGAAATTAAGGGTAAAGTATCAAAGTCCACGATAGTCAACCAATATCATCCAAAAATATAGATTATTAATTGTATTTATGTATCATGATTATTATAAAGAATAAATAAATGATTATCTCATTATATGAATTGTTGTTTATAATCTTATCTTAAGGTTTTAGTTAATTGAGCACATTTCTATTGTATTATTATAGATTATTAATTGTATTTATGTATCATGATTATTACAAGGAATAAATAAATGATTATCTCATTATATGATTTTTGTTTATAATTTTATCTTAAAGTTTTAGTTAATTGAGCACATTTTCTATTATATTAGTATATTTATGTGTTATGGCTATTAAAATGTATGACATGAATTTTAGCTATATTATTTTTATGTATTATGATAGTTAAAAGAAGTAAATATGCTATAAAGTAGTTAGTCCCTATCAAATATAGAATCCTCTTACTTTGGAATATAATAAAATTTAAGGGAAGAAATGGTCCTGCATTCGATTAGTTCATGCAAAACAATATTATTCTTTTATAAGTTCCTGTAAAGCAATATATCTTTTTAGTTCATGAAAGCAATATTATTATTCTTCCATTAAGTCATTAAATATGGGTTGTTATTCTCCTATTTGATCATCAAGGAAAAATGTATACCCTTAAGTTGTTTATTAAACAAAGATTTATTCTATTTATGCAATTATCAAGGATAGGTTGTAAAATCATTATGACGTGGAATCTGGCTTTTAAATGGTTAAACCTTTATGTAGGTCGATTCAGAATGATAAATTTAGTGTACCGGTTGACTTATTGAGTTCTTAAAAGATTATCATACTAAATGCAGGTTGTATTCGGTAATTGATTTATGGCCGCCATCAAATGTTAATATTACTCGAGTGACGGACATTGTCAGATCTGTTTAGGAGTTGGGTTGATGGCAGAGTCCTTGTCACTTTATGCAGAGAACACGTCTGTTCTTCTTCTTGATGTATGCTTGATTGTAGTCATGGAGTTTTGCTAGGTCCGTGGTGGCCGAGGCGGGATGTAGACACCTCCATATTCATGGAAACGTCGCCCGATACGAGACCTTAAATGGTTAAAACTGATGCGGAAGCGGGCTTGGCGTTGATTATGTGTCTTGGAGTCCTAACCTTGCAGGATAGGATATGGCGGGGAAGGTCGATGCGTTGTAGTGAGTAGGTTTACACAATGTCGTTAATGTTGCGTTGTTCACCCTTGCCTATGGTCTTAGTAGTTGCGATTTCTCGTCGTATGATTTTGTCTACTGCATTGAACACCGTGGTCGCGCCTTGTTGAATGTCAGGGGCGACATAGAGCCAAGTGTGTTTTTACTTCTACGCGCCGCACACACCAAGGAAAAAAAATTTGCACCTATCACTAGAATGGTTTGAAGTAGCGAGAGTTAGATTTACATATGGTATCGAGGCGAGGTCACGACCCGCAACTCCAGAGACCGCTCACGGGTTCCGTTGACATGATGGCATGCTATTGATTGTTACATTTAGCGTTAGGTTGCTTGTCGTAAAGGTAATCATGGTTAGAGGGCGCCGGGGAGGCAGACGACGGGTTTCTAGGGGAGGAGGAGTGACGCCTCCAACAACATCCACGCCTGAAGGGTCTAACCCCGAGGGAGGTGAGCAGGCTCTTGGAGACGAGGGCGGATCGCGGTGGTAGATGTTGTGGGGATGATGAGATCCTTCGGTAGCGTATGCATTGTCGGCGAATTAGGCAGAGGCCGAGCGTGCATTTTCTTGAGGTTCCACCGCACCCGGCCCGTTAAATATACATAGCGAACTTCGAGAAGGTAGAAATTTCCCAGGAAGTTCTTTGGTGCCCGGTTAGTGCGGCCCAGCAGAGAGGCATGGTTGGAAATATGGCGATGTGCCGCGCCGAGCTATACCTCAACATGAAGGTCCGCATGGCCGGTCTTCGATAAAGGGAGGCGCTCTTCTATGGTGGAAGCGCTCACCGCAGCGGCTTAAACATAATTACGTTGAAAGGCGTGTCATGGGAAGCTGTTGAGGAAACGCGGTTCAGAAGTATCTTTACGGGAATTCATTGGCGTCGGCTCAGCAGGTTCTTAGCCGTTACGGCGAGGGTAAATGCAGTGCAGAGCCACGTTTTATGGGCTGCTCCCGGTATGCTCCACTTATCGTTTCTTGAGAAGCTCAAAGGTATGAGTTCGTCTTGACCTTAATGGCACCCTACGTGCAAAGGTAAGGATTACGATGCCTCAAACCTTGCACGAATTTGTCCAAAAGGCCCTCACTTAGCGGAGGAGGAGCTTGTCGGTGGGGGTCAGACCAGGACCCCAAAGAGACCCACAGGACGGGGTTCATCTATCTGCCCAGCGGCGGGCCTTTCACAAAGAGACCCGCAGCCCGGCCCGTAGCGTCGTCCGCCGGCGGCGATTTAGACATTACGGTGGCGAAACGAGCCGGAGTTCGAGCGGTGAACCATCTTCTTCACCGGGCACGGGGACTACGGGGCGAAGAAGGGAATTATTGGGCGTGTGGGGAGCCTTACACTACGGCCTTGTTGTCCCTATGGAAGGGCGGAAGCGTCCGGATCGGCTTGAACCGGCTTCGGTGAGGAGATATGGGTAAAGGCCCATCCAGTTCATCTGTGGTGTGAATAGCGAGCTGACACCGGTCACAGGTAGTGAGCGGTACTTCTCGCTGACGGACCCCTTAGTGTTTTGATAGACCCGGTATGCGAAGTTTATTTCGGTCTGTGGCGAAAAGGATTAAGGTAAAGCGGTCGAGCGGGGCGAGTTTAGCCGATAGAAATTCCCTCGGGAGCCAAGTAGAAGGTTGGTGGAAAGGTTACGGACTACCCATAACACAGGAGAGTTCGCCCGCGAGGGTCAACTTGTATGTCCCGATCTTAGGATCTTATGGCGTTGTGATGAAGCATGGATTGGTTGGAGTCGCATGAGGCGATACTCAAGCTGTAAGGCAAAGCGGTTGAGCTTAGTCGATGATGAAGGCTAGAGACGTGTGATAGTAGGACGGAACCGGGAGTATCCCTGAGGTTAAGTCTCTTCCATCTGATGCAATTATCGCCAAAGGAATTGCAAGCTTTATGCGATGCAGCTCAACGAAAAGGGGCGAAGTTCTAGAACACCTCCGGTGGTGAAGAAGTTCGCGGACGTATTTCCAGAAGAGTCGCCTGGGATGCCACCGGAAAGAAAACTGGAGTTTACCATAGACACGGGGAAACGGGGTGAGCCGATGCGAGCATGCTTATCGAATGCTCGACCGGAGTTGCAAGTTAAAATGCAAGCGGAAGGAGTTCTTGGACCTGGGATTGATACGCTCTAGTGTGTCACCATAAGGTGCACCAGTTATTTTCATTAGGAAGGGCCCGGATCATGGAGGCTTGGTGACTATAAATCAAGCGAACAGAATTTCACGATCAGAATCGATACCCTTACAGGGTGTGATCTGTTCGATCATATGAAGAGTGCGACGGTGTTCTCAAAAATCAATTTTCAATCAGGGTATCACGATTCGCGGATCAAAGGAGGATAGCGTCCCTAAGGCCGCTTTAAGAGCGAGATTTGGGCATTCTGAATACGGTTTACCTTTTGGGGTACGACAACGCCGGAAATTCCTTGAGTTTGATGAGCGGGGTGTTCCTTGAAATCTGGACGAGTTCGTTAGTAGTATCCCGGCGAATATTACGATCTCGGACGGCGGAGAACATGGCGAGCACTAGCAATGCGCGATTGCTGCGAGCACAAATTATATGAAATTGTCGAAAATCTCTTTTTACCAATCAAGGATTCACTACCTAGGGCGTGTCATCTCGGCTGAAGATATACGCCATTCGTTAACTCAGGTTGAGACTATTAATAGAATGGCACAACGTGACAAATGTACCAAAGTCACCTTGATTTCATGGGTTTAAAGCGGGATTACTACCGTAGGTTTAATAGAGATTTTCAAAGATAGCAGGTCCAATCACAGTTCTGAGAAGAAAAAACAAATTTGTTTCAATAGAAATGCAGGCGTTTAGAAGCTTAGAGTTGTAGCAATGGCGATACTAAGGTCCACGACATGGATCGTTGAACTTCTTGGTATGTCTTAGAAGCACATCAAGGAAGGTTTAGGTGGAGTCTTGATGCAAAGACAGACGAGTGATTGCTTAAATTTATAGGAAACTAAGAAGGCATGAAGAAAACTTCACCTTGACGCGCTGACTTGGGTTAATAGTGTTTATGCTTTAAAGGTATGGAGGCACTACCTAGTTGGGAGAAACTTTGAATTAAAAGCGGTCATTTGTGGATTACAACACATTTTTCCGCAAAGCGACGGGCAGCGACAACGGCGTTGGTCATATTTGCTTAGCGAGTACGACTTTGGATTACTTACATAAAGGGAGCGATTGAACCGGTGGCGGATGCTTTGAGTGGAATACGTATCTTTTTTGGTGTTGCCTCTTGGACAAATCCTACGATGAGAAGATTCTCACTTTCTGGCGTGGCGGTAGGCTGGTACAAAGTGAGGATTTTATTGGACAAAACACTATGATGGTACCCGATATGAGGAATTTACTTTTGATGATATTTTATTATTGAGATTTAGAGTCAGTTCGCGTCACCATGCGCTTGAAGCAATTGAGGATGTTGATCCACAATGAAGAGGCTCATAGAAGGTTGTAAGCTCACCGGGAGTCCAAGATGAAGCGGACATAAACCCTTATTCTTACGGAAAGGAATGAAGGCCGACATAGTCAACTTGTGGCTAGATGTCCCAAGTGCCAGCAAGTAAAGGCTGAACACATAGACACCCGGCAGTGTTGTTACAACCACATGCCATTCAGGAATTGAAATGGAGGTCATTTCGATGGATTTTATTGGATTTATAGCGGCTGACGCGAGGAACCATTTCGATTTTGTAGTGGTTGACACTCTGACCAAGAGTGCTCCCTTTGTGATCGCGATACTGACGTGCTCAGACCCACGACATGAAGTCTTTATCCCGGTGATATTGTGAGGTTGCATTGCGTGCCTAAGAAGATCATCTCGATCGAGGATCGGTCTTTCTTGGATGATTTTGGACGAGTTTCCAAGAGGCCTTAGGAACCCAACTTAATTTTAGAACCGCGTATCACCCGGTAATGAGAATGGGGCGGTATACGAATCGGCCTTGGAAGACATGTTAGCATATGCGTAATGGACCAACAAAAGCGGGGAATTACCTCTAGTAGAGTTGGCTTATAACCGCCAGTTACCCGAACGCACCATTAAGATGAAACAGCACGAGTTTCTTTATGGGCGTCTGTGTCAGACGCCCTTGAGTTAGGATAGGCTTGAGGATAGGGTCGTGGTGGGACCGTAAGTGATCCAATAAATGGAATAACATATGAAATCTATAAGACAATGGATTAAAGAGGCGCAAGATCGAAAAATGATTTATGTTGATGCACATGGTGTTGACCGTAGTTACGAATTTGGTGTTTGAGTCTTCTTGCGGGTAAAAACGCATAGAGTTGATCAAGTTTGGAAAGGAGCTAAACTCTCTCCTAAGTTCAAGAGACCTTTCGAGATTGTGGAGAAGGGGCCCGTAGCCTATCGAATAGCCTTGATTCTTTGGGGCATTATACGCGATGTTTTTCGTATATACGTTTTTGAGACATTATGTTAGCGATCCTCCACACGTGATTGACACGAGTTCCCTGCAGGTCCGGACGAGGAGCGCTCACGGCTGAGGCAGTCCGCATTCTAGATCATCGCGTTAAGCCGATTCTGGCCGTCCGAGCGGTAGACCGAATCAAAGATCCCGGTGGAGACTGATTATAGTCCGCACTTTCGGCTGACACAGGAGGGCGCATATAGGGATCACCCCGGCATTTATCACGAGAAGCGGGGCAGATTTAGATAGAAAGAGGTGTATGTAACATCCCTCTCTGGCGCCCTTACCTAACTTATTCTTTGAGGGTACTTGCTCGCAAGTAGTCAGATTATATGATAAAACTTTCTTTCATTATGATGCTTTGAGTTATTTGACAGGATGTTTTTTACTACCTTAGTGTAGACAGTCTTCTTGACTCGATTTCTTTGAGTATGCAGGGGTGTCGAATCACGGAGAATCACAGAGCATCGGTGGAACTCGGACTCAGTTGAGTCGAGGGTAGAATTATTTAAGTTATTTCATTTATGATGATATTGTTTCATTTGATGATATGCTGTTGATTATATGATATGACTGACAGATGCGACATGATGGTTGATGATGCGGTAGCGATAGCTGCCGTGCTCACATATATGGTGAGGCCACACGAGATCGAGAAAGAGTTTGATGGAGAGGTGGGCCGAGCTGACCACCATGACCTACTCCCATGATGGCACCAGGCGTAGGTTCGCGATTACCTAGTTCGAGGGATCCACAATCTTTGTGAGGCGAGCTACGCGACGATCATCCGATGATTCTAAGAGCGCAATAAAGGCGGAGACCTTATTGGAAACCCTTAGTCTCCCACAAAGATTCACCTAAGTGTTGACTCGAGGGTTTTAGAGTCTACCAATCCGTCAACCGGCGAGTGGCACCTTAGACGTGGTGCATCTGAAGAACGCGTCGGCGCAAAGAATTACTAAGTCCTTGAGTGGCACCCACGGAGCCGCGTGAGTGCGTCTGAGAGAACACGTCAGCGAGGAAAGCGTCGGTGGCACCCTTGGAGCGCGTAGTGCATCTTGAAGAACGCGTCGCATGAAGTGATATTGAGGCGACCTAGTCGGTAGGTGAGACCTTAGCACACGATAAATTCTTAAATAGCCTTCCTAATTAGAATTGTCTATACACACGATTTCAAACCAACCTGAATAAAACGTCCTAAAATAGACTTGGTGGCCTAAGAAGATCCTCAAAAATAAACCTGGGGCCACAGCTAACATCCCTGGAGTTAAAGAGACTTCAAAATAAAAAAATAATGGGGGTAAAGATGAGTGGGGGTAGAATTTAGGTGGAAATACATGGTGCCAATTTATAAAGGGGAATGAAATTTGAATTTGGAGATTATTAAAAACAAGTTTTAAAATAAAATGAAATAAATGAATTCATAGATAAAATGATGTCTCTATTAAATGTAATTTTGAGAGAAGTTATCATTGAGGGTTTTAACAAAACTTTATTATTATAATATTAGATAAAGTGGGGGAAGGGAATAAAAAAAAGGGAGGAAAAGATAAATGAATTTAATATAAACTAAAATATGGAAACATAAATTAAAGGAAACTTAGATTTGGAAAGTAGGGGACATTGGGAAAAAAGCGAAAGAATCTTCATTTTAAGTACTTACTAATTTGAAACCTCATTTTGGGAAAGAAAATAAAGCAAAGTGAGGGAATCGGAACCCTAGGAGAGATTTAAGGAGATTTTGGGGTGTGAGGGAATTAAGATTTTAATTAATAAGCCGAAGCTGGTATTGGAGAACCCTAGGGATGAAGTCGACACTTGGGCCGATGGGGTGTTGAGGGTTTTCGTGAAATTAATTGTTTACTAATTAAGAATGGGTGAGTCTCATTTTGGCTATAAAAAGAAAGGGAAAGGAAGGATGAAGGGATGATCGGTAAGCGTAACATTACGCTGCCAAATTGTGGTTGACGGATTATCTTGTGTGTGGAGTTGGGTGTATCTCCAGGTGTTTTGGGAGTGGTAGCTCGGCCGTTGGTGAGGCATGGCCAGTTTTCTAGTTCTTATTGTGACCCCTATATTTCGGTGACGGGAAGTAGAGTACTCCTAGGTGTTTGGTAGAATGCCGGTGGGCCTTATTTGGTTGGCAACCGGGAGGCCCGGCAAGAGGCCTTGAGGACCGATTGAGAGCGACCATCATACAAAATGGTAAGGAATACGGTACGCTTGTTAATATGTTATTTAATTCTGAACGGTAATGACTTCATTGATGGACAAACTGTATGTTTTTTCATCACATCATATTCGACATACAGTTTGTCGAATATGATGTGATGAAATTGTAATCTATAAATTGTTCAATGAAAATGGCCTTCTTGTTGAGACCTTGCTACTATTTTTGGGGTTGAAACCCTCCCTTTACACGTTGCCATTTTCAACGCACAGTCCCTATCACCTTCAAAACTTCATTTTGGTTGGAATGTATATTTTATGGTTAGTCCTTGTTAAAGGTAATTACAAATTGAAGATTGTGGTTAGATTAAGTCACTGATATAGTGTAAATAAATCTGTATGGGTGGGTCGATGAGCCTCTGTTATGATATGAGTAAATATGATGCTGGGGGCTCGACAATTCCTTGTTATTATTTAAGCAGGACAAAATATATATATATATATAGGTAAACAAAAATCAATGCTTGGATTTCCGAGGAGGCTCGGCTGATTTAATCGTAAAGCCCAATTATGTGTTCGTTGAATCTCCTTTCAATCCCAATGGTAATTCAAATAAGTAATCGAATGAATCTATTTGACTGTCAAACTGAGGTTAAGTTCCGTAGAGCCCCTTTTTAATGAATTGCAGCCTGATCTTATATTTGGGGATCACCTGAGCGGATTCCTGTTCCCAGAGGGATAAGGCGATTTCCTCAAATCAATTTTTCCTAAAACTGTCGATCTGTCCTAATGGTCGAATTCATTAGATGCATTAGCTTGTTTTAGTCATGATTTCATTGATACTCCGTTGTCATCGTTTGCGGTCCCTTCTTTGAAGTGTAAGCATCCATGAATTTTACGTGAAGCTCAGCGTTACGATTGAAATGTTACGCCACCTTCACTTGTATTTATGTCTTCTGACTGTCTTAAATTTTTGCGTCGGCCTAATTTAGCTTAAACTAAGTTAAATTCTAGTTCAATTGAAACTAAAACAATGCCAGAAATTTCTGCCACAAATTATTGCGTCTCAGTCTGTGAGTAAGGAAATTTTTTTCTGTTTAAAAGCTATGGCATTCCTGTCTTGTAGTGCTGTTGTCGCCCACTTCGGTTTCCTCCTCTGGGGAGGGGCCTGCGTGTTCCTGTTCCTGATGAACGCAAGCTTTAAATTAAACATTGTTGTAATTAAGACAGCGATATATAATGACCATTCTTATTATTATACATAAGACAACGATATACATAAGACAGCGAATACATAAGACAGCGATATATAATGACCATTCTTATTATTATACATAAGACAGCGATATACATAAGACAGCGAATACATAAGACAACGATTATACAGAAGACAGCGTGGTTAATGCTTGCTTCATGCGTCTTGAACTCCACGACTACTGTTGTTCACCTTCAACGCTGCCCGTCTGTAACGCCGCTCTCCACTCACTGCTGTTTCCTTGCCGATTGATGACAGAGATATTACTCTTATATGCCAGCGATATAAAAAGAAATAAATCTGGTATAATTACCTGTTGATAGCGATGCATAACATTATCTTTATTGATGCCAGCGATATGAAAAAGGGGACGTTTCTATAACTACACATTGCCAGCGTAATTGCCTTTTTACTCCCTTTGGTTGCCGAATTTACTGATAAAAATTCAACCTTCAACTTGATAAAAAATAGAAGAAGAATAACCATTAGAATCCATTAACCAATCCTTTTAAAAGATCTAGTTCATTAAAAATAACCATTGAAATTAAGGATAGAGTATCAAAGTCCACGATAGTCAACCAATATCATCCAAAAATATAGATTATTAATTGTATTTATGTATCATGATTATTATAAAGAATAAATAAATTGTTGTCTCATTATATATTGTTGTTTATAATCTTATCTTAAGGTTTTTAGTTAATTGAGCACATTTTCTATTGTATTATTATAGATTATTAATTGTATTTATGTATCATGATTATTACAAGGAATAAATAAATGATTATCTCATTATATGATTTTGTTTATAATTTTATCTTAAAGTTTTAGTTAATTGAGCACATTTTCTATTATATTAGTATATTTATGTGTTATGGCTATTAAAATGTATGACATGAATTTTAGCTATATTATTTTTATGTGTTATGATAGTTAAAAGAAGTAAATATGCTATAAAGTAGTTAGTCCCTATCAAATATAGAATCCTCTTACTTTGGAATATAATAAAATTTAAGGGAAGAAATGGTCCTGCATTCGATTAGTTCATGCAAAACAATATTATTCTTTTATAAGTTCCTGTAAAGCAATATATCTTTTTAGTTCATGAAAGCAATATTATTATTCTTCCATTAAGTCATTAAATACGGGTTGTTATTCTTCTATTTTGATCATCAAGGAAAATGTATACCCTTAAGTTGTTTATTAAACAAAGATTTATTCTATTTATGCAAATTATCAAGGATAGGTTGTAAAATCATTTATGACGTGGAATCTGGCTTTTAAATGGTTAGACCTTTATGTAGGTCGATTCAGAATGATAAATTTAGTGTACCGGTTGACTTATTGAGTTCTTAAAAGATTATCATACTAAATGCAGGTTGTATTCGGTAATTGATTTATGGCCTCCATCAAATGTTAATATTACTCGAGTGACGGACATTGTCCCGTCCTCTTTAGGGTTGGGTTGATGACAGATTCCTTGTCATAGCATGCTTTCATGAAGAGGCGATACGGTGCTACTTCTTGATGTATGCTTGTGGTCAGTGGGTTGCTAGGTCCGTGGTGTGGTAGGGATGTAGACACCTCCATGTTCATCGAAACAGTCGCCGATACACGAGATCTTAAATGGTTAAGATTGATGGGAACCTGGGCTTGGCGTTGATTATGTGTCTTGGAGGTCTAACCTTCTTGAGGGGGTGGAGACCCAGTGAGGAGGTCGGTCGTTGTAGTGGTGGGTTTACACGATAGTTAAATGTTTCGTTGTGCACCCTTGCCTATGGTCTTAGTAGTTGAGATTTCTCATCGTATGCTTTGTCTACTTTCAATGAACACCAAGGTCACGCCTTGTTGAATGTCAAGGGGTGACATAGAGTCAAGTGTGTTTTTTTTTTTTTTTTTTTTATTAATAATAAAAAAATTTGCACCTATCACTAGAATGGTTTCCATGTAGCGAGGTTGATTTTGTTTTCACTTCTACACGCGCGCACACACCAAGGAAAAAAAAAAATTTGCACCTATCACTAGAATGGTTTCCGTAACGAGGCGGTTCGTTACAGGTTTCATGGGAATAACATGTTGTATGATGTTAGGATCAAAGGTTTTTAGGTCGTCGTACATCCAAGAAAAAACATCTTTGAATTCCTTAAACAACTTAATAAATGCTACTTTTTCTTGCTTAGAACATCCCAACCCTAAATTAATGCACTGTGGATTGTCATTAGTTCCCAAATTTACTTTTTCATGCATCAAGGAGGAACTATTCATTTTACAGTTCACAGATTTTCTGAACTTGTCGTGAAGATCATAAAATTTTTCTAATCTAATCATAGATTTCGGGATAGAGTTTACCATGTCTGATGAATATTCTGGAGCTCTCGGATCTGGTATTACCATAAATTCATGAAGATTTTCATCATGGGTACCTTCGTCGATCACCGCGCCCTGAAAAGTTTCTTCCATATGCAGAAAACTTATAATCTGGTGATCGTCATTGAAGACTCTCCAATTCGTGATGTTGTCTGGGATGGACAGTCTGAACAATAGTTCAACGGAAAATGAATTTGGAGATAAGCCTTCTGCAGGAAAAAGTTTTGAAGCAACATTAGCTAACAAATCATCTTTTGAATTATTCAATCTAGGAATAGAATTTATGTTAAATGCGGAAAACTTGTTCATTAAATTCCATACCTTAGTTTGATAGCTTTTAAGGTGCGGAGATAAATAGTGGATAGAATTTTTTACCTGTCTAACCACGATTTTCGAATCACCAAAAATAGTCAAATTCTGAATGTTTAAATCCAGTTCTTTTCTGAGACCTTGCAGGAGTGCCTCATATTCGGCTATGTTATTTGTACATTCGAATTCTAAACGGTAAGCAATCAAAGTCTTGTTACTTGCTGGATCAATGAGCATGCACCCTGTACCAGCTCCTTCCTTAGATTTTGACCCATCAAAGTACAGAGACCATATTTGATTTTCATCGGTTGCATGTGACCACTGAGAGGAAGTTGTTGGCTATGTATATGTCAAAATTTCAGACTATTGTTCCGGGTCAGTGATGGTAGAAGTTTCGGCCATGAAATTTCCAAAAAAAGTATCCATCCCCTGTATTTCAGGCGAATTCGCAGAAGGAGTGAATGGTTCATTGGGATCATTTAAATCAATCACTGTGAACTTCAGATAATGTTCACGATTTACCTTGATTCTTATGGGATTTCCGTTCTCGGGCAGCCACAAGTGAGACCAATCCGTGGCAAAATAGTTGTGTAATTGTTTCGACTAGTCTCTACTTAAAAACAAACCATAAAATTCTGGAATATCTACAACAATAATATCAATCACTTGATGAACTTTAGGATTAGACGACAATCTTATAAGAACATTTCTTAATTTGCCTATTACTTTAACACTAGTTTGATCAAGTTGGATAATTTTCAAGCTAGATGGTTGAACTTTGGCATTAATCTTTTGATAGACAGACCAAGGCATTATGTTAGATGACGCACCTGAATCTACCATATAGTTATGCACATTCCTATTGAAAATTTCAAAAGTCAACAAAAATGGAGGGACATTTCTGCGAGTACTAACAGTAGAAGTTTGTTGTTTTTTAATCGCAGCCTCTGAAACTGGTTTATCTACATTATTTACAGGAAGGTCTCCTTTATCATGAAGCTCGGTTGTAGTTTTGGTGGAGGCCTTCTGAGGAATTTTGGGGCTGTTTTGAACACCTTTGTTACTGCTCGGATTGCTATTTTTGCTATTCTCTTCAATATTCTGCAGCATTTTTTGCAAAAGAAAAGAGAATTTTAATAATTCGTAAACATAAATGTTAGCCAAAATCTTTTTTAGATCCTCAACCAAATCATAATCTAAACTTGGGTTTACTAAATTCTGTTTACTCTTAATCGATTTAGACTGTTTTGGAGGCAAAGTCATAGTGATTTCATAAGAAGGCTTATTTGTTGTTTTGCTCCTAGTATTGTAAGGATGTATTGTTTCAAAATTAGCTTGAAAAATGCTATCCGAAAAATGTCCGAAAATATTCGGAGAGGATTCATCTTCTTCAACCGTCTCTTGTTCAACTACTTCTTCAGGAATCTCGAGAGGAATCAAGTTATCGTGTGCTTCTAGGATCATTTGAATAGTAAATTGTAGGCTTTCTAGATTTAGGCCTTCAGTATTTGAATTAGGTCGGTTGGTGGGAAAAGGCTTCCTAAAAAGGGGTTTATAAGGCCCTTTACTCGAAGAAGCTTCTTCAGCCAACCTTTTCAAATCTATAACTTGGTTGGACAATTTTTGAACGACTTTTTGTAAATTTTCTAAATCCGAATTGTCGGGTTGAGCCTTGTTTTGGGAAGGTATAGGAATGATTTTGATTTTCTTCTTGGAAGATGAACTAGTCTCTATCTCGTTGCTAGTAGTGTCCTTTAAACAAAGAATGTCTTTCTCGATCTGACTGGCCTCTTTGAAGGCTTCTAACAACGTGGCTTTCTTGGATCTTTTTACCCAAATGGCTATGTTTTGATGTTAGGATTTCATGTAGTATGTGACTGTAAGATTCTTGGCAGGCATCAAATCTGTAGGGATTCGGTTCTTTAGTGTGAGGAACCTTTGATTAAAGTCTTTGATATTTTCTTTGGGGTTCATTTTTAAACTAGAAAGCTCCATGACTAGAACTTCAGGAGACTTGTCGTCTCCGAACTTCTCAAGGAAACAGGATTCAAATTTCTCCCATGACATGATGGTGTGGGGTTGTTGGGCAAAGTACCATGTAGAGGCATTGCCTTCAAAGGTGTAGGGAAACAATCTATAGACTACGTCTTCATGTTCAACACTACGGAGTCTAATGGCTCACATAATTTTTGATGTGATCTTTAGCGATCTGTTTGGAGTCTGGGTCAAACTTAGGGAGACATTTCTCCGGGTGTTTGGGCAAAGGATGCTGAGGCCCAGGTATGGCCACTGCATCTTGTTCAAGCCAGGGCCTGGCAGGATTGTTCACATTGGCCATAGGTGTGGGTGGTGTCGAAGTCTGGGATGAGGAACTGCCTTCGTTAGAGGATTCTTCTCCAGAAGAAGAGGGAGATGAAGGAGGTGGTGATGGTGGTATACCATATCCTCCTACTGCAAGAGTGAGGATTGGATCTGTAGGGTTCAAGGTAAGGTCAGTACCTCCAAGTTGTTCTCTGATATCAGAGAATTCTAATGGTTGATTCAAAGGTCGGTTTGGTTGTCTTATACGAGCTAAGGCACTGTGCGTTCTTATGAGAGATTGCCGAACAATATCTTGTATGTCACCACCCATAGGATTTGGAGTTACTGGTTCAACTATGATCCGTAGATCATCATTTGATGTGGTTGTTGTTTGAGGGACAATGTTGTCGTCTGAACGACTTCTAGTTACTATAGGTGAGCGGGTAGGTGGGGGAGGAGTCTTACGACCTCCTCGTGCCATTAATAGTTTTCAGGCCCTCCTTCTAGCTCCATTTGTTGACGGGCGAAATTGATCTCTCGTTAACTGGAGGAGTGAATCCGGCATGGATGATTTTAGGGGCTAAATTTCGCTAATGGGCTAATTTTCCATGGTTTTTCCAAAAACGAGATTCGCTATTTTAAAAATGATTTTCCCAAATTTTATAGGATAAAATTATTTTACCTTAAAAATCACCAAAAAATTATAAAAACTATATAAAATCCTTAGAAACTTGAATATTTTTACAAAAATATCGCCAAACATTTATAGTTGGCATATGAAGGATAAGTAATATTCACCAAGGTTTCTACATTTTAAAATAAATTTCCATCCTTAAAATCATCCATGGAATCCGGTCCATGGTTGTCCAATTAACCCAAGCCGTTTGGATTAATCCACTCCTACGGGTTTAGCGGCTCCGTTGGCCAATCTAAGTTCTAAAGAAAAAGAAAAATATAACTAAAGAAAATGCAATAACTTAATAAATAACACTCACTGAAAAATATATATACATCTAATATATATCTACCGCTTAACTAATTAATATTTATGAAATAATTCTACTTATCATATGCACAATATATATAAATAATTCTATTTCTAACATATATAATATGTACAAAATACAAATTTTAATCGAAATCCGTGAAAATCGAATGTAGTTTGATTTTTTAAACAACAGTAAAGTTATTATCTGATCTTTTTTATTTGTTTTCTTATAATGTTTATATAAAAGAAATCAAATATCAAACTGTTTAATTAAATAAAAGAAATAATAAATGGTAAAAGTGTTTTAACTACAAAGAACTTCTATATCTATTATACTAATGAAATTAAATAACAACCTGACCTGTTATCACATCCAATATGTGTTCAATGTGTAACATCCAGTCACGTTGTCTGACGAGGTAAACTTGCAGCAGATCCTGAAATTGTTGCTAATAAATGTGAAGCAACAATGATGAAGTTTAAATCATAACAATAGAACATATAAGAGATACGATCACAACAATCTCATGATTTTACAAGTAGCCATATTAAGAAAAATCTTGTTGTGAGAACTTGCATATAAACGTCAATCAAAGATAAAGATAAATCTCTTAATTCAGATTAAACGAATGATTACTGTGTGTTAAATCTGGAACATGAAAAATGGATAATATATAAGCTTTTAATATATCAACTTGTAGTAAACCATGACAGCGAAAGCAATCATAATATATTTACAAATTGAAATAAACATGACTAGAATAAAAACACAATACGGAAAAGCTAAAGTTGTGACGAGTATTATATTACATTCAAGTCTGTAAATGAAAAATCCATAGTCTTGCCCCAAGGCTGAGATGATGCCATGTTTACAAAATAACATGCTTATATAGGTTCCAGGAACAAAATGTTTCCTGTTGATAATATCAAATCTGTTCCAAAAATATGGGGGATGCAATCTCCCTGATTTTACTTGATATCAAAATACCAACAGCCTAATCTATTTACTAAAGATACAAAGTTGATATGGTTGGAAGATCTCAACAGTGCCTCATATCTCCTTGGAAATCATGGGTTCCTGAAAACAAATGAAAATGAAGAAATTTTAGATATGTTTTCAATTGTCAAATCAAGCAATTCGAATTTTTATAATTGGCTACAGAATCTTACGATTCTATAGCTAGTCATAATAGAAACTACAATCACATTTTATTAAATAAACAGAACAAACTAATCTTTATAAGAGATATAATCTATTCAATCAAATCGTATATCCTAAATTGAGAGTGACAAAATCATGCTAAACTTCAAAAAGATCATACCTCAAATCATGGGATTAAAACATATCAGGCAATCTTAGAGTTTACGATTGCTGTTGTTGCCTCTACATTCTTAAAAATGATAGATCCTATAGTTTTTAGGCGTTTCTCCTTTGCTTGAGTTATGGATTGGAGTCTACTATTCTCGTTTTTCAACAAATCCACTTGGTCTTTTAAATATTTAAGCCAGGACTGTAGCAAAGACACATCCATATAATACCTGTCGATCCAGGATCGACATTCATCACACTGTGACTGTGGGGACTATGCATTGGCACTGACAGCATGAAGGGTTGGAGAATCGTCTACGTGAAAGGTAGGTTTATCACAGAGTTGAATACCCGAGAATTCTGGGTTACTTTTTAGACATGGAGGTAGGTTGTTTACATAGTCATAGGGTGTGTCAGGATAGAGCCCGTATGATGTGGGGTCTTCTTCATCCAAAAACCTCTCAATTTCTGAGTTTGAATCTTCACTTAATTCAATTGTGTTGTTTGTGTCTGCACAGGGTTTGAATTTATTTCAAGCACATCATGAAATCAAACGACCAACCCTCTTATTCTTGTAATTAACATCGACGCTGCCCTTTAGCTTCTTGCCTGTGGGTTTTTTAACAGTTTTAGCACAACTCTTTGGGTGCGAACCCGGTTGATTGTCTGGTTGAGTAACATCAGGGTACGTCAAGGCTTCATTATTAGGGGTAAGATCACAGGGCAGGAGCGGTGGAGGAGAGGCGGTAGGTTTCACGAGGGTTTCTATGATAACCCGGTAATCAACCTATCCTAACTCACCATTGCCAAATCCATTTTGTAAAATAAATGCATCCCAACAATCATTTTGTAATTGCAACTGGTGCACAAGGATAATTTTTATGATCCCATGGTGAAATAAACTCGAATCAGACCTCTACCTCCTAAACCATTTTCCCATCTTGTACAGACTTCTAAGCAGGAAGTAGGGCATATTCAACGAGAAGCCAATGAAGCTCATAAGCAATTGCAGATGATACAGGAAAACTAACCCAAATATTCCTTCACAGGTAATGAATTGTTTCACAATAGTAAGTATATCATGCCACCTAGGTTTTAAGGATGAGACTAGCATACCTCGATCGCAACTAATAATTTTTCGTGAGGTGAACATAAAAGTCCAGGGGATGTCTTCAACTTTTTCATTCTTGAACCATTTTTGCCCGACAGCTGGTAAACCCGTGGCTTGGCTTAATAAATCCTCAGTTACCTCTATCTTCACGTCACCTATCTTTGCTTTGCAACCATCGAAATTCAATGGAAATGCTTGGGCAACTCTCAGATTGAAACCCTTAAACGTTTTGATGAACGAATGCCAACCGTTCCTCTCTAAATCGTCCCTGGCGTTATCATAAGATAGCAAGGTTTGGATGCCATTGGGCTCGATCCTTACCACTAGATCCATGGCGAACAGAAGGTGATCGACACAGAAATCACAGGTAGGGTTTGATAAAAAGCCACAGAGTCATAGCCCTGAGCCTCAACAAAACAATGCTATGACAGTTCAAACGATAGGCAGAGGCATTAATCACCATGCGTGGGAATGAAATCGTGAAGCCCGAGACCATACTCGAGGGTAATGACATGTTGTACTTCATATGATACCTTGACATTGGGTATGTATGAGGATTAGAAAACTTGGAAAAACATAGTATGCACATTCATAGCTTGATTACAAAGGTAAGTGCATCAAATAAAAATTGAATAATTAAAATTTTTATGAATCAAAAATCCATCAATATTAATACAAAAATAGAATATTAATGAATGGAGGTCTTGCACTTATGCAACCAAGGCATGTTTAGAACCAAGGAGTTATAAACAAGGAGAACAATTATGTTCATAGCAAAAATATGACAATTCAATAATAGATCATATGAACAGTTTTCCTTTACTCAAAAATCGAAACAAAGTGTCAATTCCAACTGCGGGTTTTCATGCTTACGGTCATGAAAAAAAAAATCGAAAAGAAGATATGTAAAAAGCGACAAGTGACAAGTGTGATTTAGTGAGAATTCTCATAATTGGTAATGAAAAATTAGAGACCCTGTGTAGGCAGCTTACAAACAATAGAAATTATATTATTGCTGCCAACAAGGCACCGCCCCCTTCAAGGTACAAATAAACTTTGATATTCCTATATTTGAAGGTCAGATAGACGCAGATGTTGTAGACATATGGTTGAATCTAGTAGAAGGGTATTTTTCTGTCCATAACTTTTCTAATAGAAAAAAGATTACTTTTGCGCTCCTCAAAGTTGTTCCCCATGTCAAAGATTGGTGGGAAACTTTCAGTGAGAAAAGGGAAACAGAGGAACCCTCATTATTTACAGTCATGGCCACCTGGGAATCCTCCAGGGATTCTATTAAGGAACAATACTACCCTGTCGAAAGTTATGAAAACTTGTATACCAAATGGACCACACTGTGGCAAGAAAGAGACCAAGCAGTGCTAGATTTCACAAATATCTTCCATACTTTGCGCACCAAGAAGGGTATCAAATATTCAGAGTGAAATCTGGTGCTCAAGTATCACAGTGCATTGCATATATACATCCAGACTGAAATGTAATTTCTGTACATATCATCCTTGGGCCAACCTTATTTATGGAATCGTCATGCTGTATATGATTCTAGGCCTCATAGTGTTATTATTACTTTGAACATGTAATTGTACAGGATACTCGAGGCTGTCCCACCTAATGTTATTTCCTTGATCTCTGCTAAGCAATGCAGGAAGGTCATCTCTTAGACGGGGAAGTTTTTCTTCTTCTTGATTCTCTCTCAAAATGAGCAAAAGATCACAGCCACATCTAGGGTCTCTACGACCGAACTCTCCACACAACAGAAGCATGTAGATAAGGTCGTGGGAGAATAATCAGATATCTTCTCCTCACCTACCGGGGCACCTCTGCACTGCTAGGCCAAGCACCCCATCGATCTGAACCGTTACGCACCAC